>APFE030367196.1:0-50043 GCA_000404065.3 Pinus taeda
CTAGGGTTACATGCGTTGAATTACTTTTAGTTCATTTTTGTCAATTAGCTTAGTCTCCTTTGAGCTAGCTTTCGTCCATCATTGATAAAGCTTCTTCTGTGAGCCTATAAGAAGTTGGCTTGAGCCCTAGCGGACTTGTGCCAGCTGACCAAGTGACAGCTGCGACAAGAGCTAGTACTTGTGCATATAGCACCGTCGCTTCCAAGTTTGTACGAACAACCGGGTTGATAAAATGAGAGACAGGAAGCCTCAGGAGTTGTAGCATTATTGCTACAATACTGGAGCTCACCAGAGCCAAAGGTCAAAATAGGGACACGTGGCACATCGTACAAGTTTGTTCTACTGAATTAGTCTATAATCAGGTCACTGTGGGAGATTTGGCATAACTCTTCATTGGAGAATCCAATTGGTGTCAAACTAGTGGCACTGGAACGAGGACATAGAGGACTACTACAAATCATAGCTTTAGAACTTAAATATCTGAAAGTACATTCAAATAGGCCCCTCAGTTAGTGGCCATTCAAAGAAAGTGAAATTACATGGTCAACCCTCTCATGGTTGACCAAATCATTAATATGGTTCATTCATGTACTCTTACTAAGCTTTACAATTTTCAAGAGAAAGTGAACTTTTTATATGAATTAAATTCCAACTATGCTGAGGTAGAAAAAGGTTTCATGCACCTTCTAAAAAATGCACTATTGTGGTGGCTACAATTGAGCGACACTACTAGGAAGGCTGAGATTAAAGTGGTATGCCTATGGTATTCTATACATGACACATTACATTATTCCCTATATTTCGAATTCATTCTTTATGAAGCTGGTAATTGGTCATGGTGATTTAAACTCTCTCATCCTCATCCTCAAGATTGGGTTGGAAATAATTACCCTGGAGGTTTATGCCACTACAATAATGAGGAAATAAAATAAGTCCACAATCAAAAAATAAAAAATAAAATGCAAGAGATGGTTGGGAAAATATTTAGCACATGGGAAAGATCCCAGTATGATCTCTACTTGCCTCATTATTCATCACTAAGCATTTAGAGTACTTGATGCTACCCAAATAAAATGAAACCCTTGTATTTTCCCAACCCCAATGAGAAATTAAAAAAAACACCTTAAGAGGTAACGAATTTAAATCTATCAAATGAAAAATCGAGCTTGTAAACTATCCAGCCATATCAAAGCATTATTATAAAGAAGTAAATGGTGTACTAGAGCAGTGGAAATAGAATTCTAAGAAAAGGGGTAACTAGTGCATCCATGACTAATCCCTACTTGCATATATACACTCTAGATGTTGGACCACCATTAGTTGGTCACTTGGCTATGGCATCTAGCCTTGAAGTCTTTCCCAATACATTACCACATCTACACTTGTACACATGGACTAACGTTTGGACTAGGACCTACAACTTCCCCTTGAGGATTAGAAACACATAATAGGGTTATCCACCTATCCATCAAAAATATAAGAGAGGAAACAACAACATGACACTTGGTCTAGTTAGATACTTGACGTTGATCATTGTGTGAAGTATTGTTTGTATATCTGACATTATGTATGGTCGTCTATGATGCTTCTATCATTTGGGTTACCTAATTATGGATTGATTGGAACTTTATTATAAGTATATTTTGTGAGATGCTTGACATCGTAGTAATAGAAAATGTTATAGGTGATTTTCCCACCTGCTAAGTAGTGGAGTAGAAGTTGTACTCTCCAAACCAGAGAGAGAGAGATCAACTTTGATGGTGCAATATTTCCTACCTACAACAGGGAATTAGACTAATTGAGGGATTTATATAATTCTTGACACTACAAGGAATCCAAAAATACTAAACCATTGAGCCCATCATGCTTAACATTGGAGATATTGATGATTTGGACAATGGACCTAGGACTCCCCTAACACGGTGTTGACACTATTTGATACGAATCACTTCATCCACCTAATAGATGATGATGGTCATCCTTAATATTACAAGATAGGGCTTGTACAACACATTGGAGTGCCAATAGTTGAGCTAGTTAATTCCACATAAGCCCTGTTCCTCTTCTAAGGGTGATGTAGGGAAAATTTTGTTCATGATGTCTTGGCATAAAGATACCTTCGATGGCTTGTACATGATAATATGGAGCATTCATTAGCCCTTAACTCGCATCTTGAGGCCATTTTGAGTTCATTTGAAAAAATAACTAAATATATGTGTGTATTAGTGTAATTAAAATTAAAAAATACTATTGACTTCGTTATAATTATTTATTTTATTTAAACTATTTAGATATATTTAAAATAAAAAAGCTGCAATTAAATAAATCTTTATATTTAAAAGGTAAAAATTATAATAAATCTAAAAAAATAATAATAAAAAAGAAACAAAAGATAGAAAAAATGATGGTATATGTTTAAAATAAATAAAGCAAAACAATATGATGACATGCTAATAAATTCATCGATTGTTGAAAAATATATATTAACAATTATAGAATTAAATGCCACAAAAATGTACTTAGGAATTTAGAGATGGCATTCATAGATTACGATGGATTTAAATGTAAAACAATAAAAATACCTAAAGTATTAGATATGATATTAAAATAGTTTTTTGTTGTTTCATAAATTTAGTGTTAAAGGCAAAATTAAAGTCATGTTATATAAACATGTTTCTGATTATGTAGCTCCTCTAGCAGTG
Organism: Pinus taeda; assembly: GCA_000404065.3. NCBI lineage: Eukaryota > Viridiplantae > Streptophyta > Pinopsida > Pinales > Pinaceae > Pinus > Pinus taeda. The sequence continues at coordinate 2,703 of APFE030367196.1, forward strand.
TGGTAAGACTCTATAACTACCTATACAAACATTCTAAATATGGGGGTGCTTCCATATGGCTAGGTGATGAAACATGTTCGTGAGCCAATTCACCCTCATGAATACCCTCAACACTGCCATCAACCTCCACTTCTCCTATGCACCTACAATGGCCAACCAGGACTCCATGAGGTCGCTCACCTTGCACAACATGCCCCCTTCATCTAAGAATTCCACTATATAATCCAGAACACAAAGACCAATTTAATTATCCCACCCAAATGTTGTATCTTGGTAATCAAATCCTGCTTCAAAACTCAACAAGATAAAAATTGTCATAAATTACATATTCTTCCACAATTATCACTAAAGAAGCAACCCCATGATTACAATACTTTATCTTGAATAGATTACCCCAAGTAACCAATGACAGAGGTAGTGAGCCTGGGACCTCAAACTACATCTCTCAACCCTAAGAAAATTTGGCGATAGACACATGCAACAAATATTGCTAAAGATGACAGGGACCATGACAAATTCTTGAAAGCATAAAGATGAGGAAACCCAAAAAGAACAGACGACCACCACATCCAAAATTCCATCTACAAAGGAACTCCTGGGGCCTAGAGGCATAGCCATATTTCTTAATAAACAAGGAAGAGAATAAAACCACCTCATTTTAACTCCTCCGGCAAGAAAATTTAGTAGTTCTCTTATCTGAACCACGTCTCACCATCCAAAGGATAGTTCACCACTCTTCAGCTCATTGACGTGCCAAACCGTGCAAATTAGCACGCCATAGTGACCAAAGCACAAGCCCCTCTAGCTTGCATTACCCTTTCACTCTAAATAAACCACTCAAATGAGCATGCATAGGTTAACGGTCTATGCATTGTCAACATTCCCCTACCACCATCCCAAACTCTGATATCTAGAAAAATTGGCTTCTGAGAAAAAAGAATCGTTCAAGCAATAATCTCATTCACATGTTTGTAGAATCTTTTGGTTGTCTTATGCAACTTTTATATGGCCCCTGGCCCCATCGATCCCCCATGTTTGGCCACACTCATCAAGGTAAACATTAACCTTCCTATTATTTTAATATTATAATATATATAAAAAATAAGTATTCATATATAAATTCTTTCCATGCGTCAACTCCAAACTAAATGAAAAAGGAACAGGATATCTCTTTCATTTTGAGTTACACACCACTAAAATGTTTTAATCATAATTTTCTTTTTCATTTACCAATATAATATATATAGTCGAAATCTGGATATTTATCTATACTACTACAACATAGACACACATTCATGTTGTATGTCGACTCCAAGATAAATAAGGAAAAAATTACACATCTCCATCATTCTGAGATAGGCACCGTTAAAATTTTTGAATCATTCCTTATAATTTTTTCAATTCTTTTATATAAAAAATACATACTTGCCAATCTTCCCTTTTTGTTAATGTATTTTAAATTCTAATTCCTATCAAATATTGAAGGAATTATGCATCTCCATGATGTCACTGAATTAAAAAGAACAAATTAATTAAACAAAAAATATCCTTCACTTTATTATTTATTGTTTACACTGAATTTCTTCTTCCCATCAATGTTTTCTAAATGTCCAGTATGAAATTTTATTAGGTATTAAAGAAATTTAACATCTCCTTGATATTACTGAGTGGAAAAAAAAAGTTTAACAAAGGTAAAAATATTTTAAATTCAATTTTTTTCTCTTTATAAATGTTAAGTTGATATAAAATTCCCCCTTACTTGGGTGTTAATTGATGGTTGTCCTGAATGCATTGATCATCACCATGCATTCACACAGAAAGTGGCTCTCATCCAACTTTAATACGCCCACTCATTATGTTAATCCATCAATTTTCATGTTGCCTAATCCACTGCTACATATCCTCTCTGTGATCTCCTTGTACTTAACAATAATGCCTCTTTCACTTGTTTGGCGATGGAAAACAATATGTATGTCTATATATTTCTTGCCTCTTTTGTCACCCAAATTGTTCATGATTCGTTATTCACCATGTCATATTGTTATTTCCTTCCAAAAGAAAAGCTACAATTCCCTTAGTGATTCTAAATTCCTCCTCCTCATTCTCCCACTTAATACTATGGTTCATGAGAGTAGATGTGTAAGCAACGGAGGCGATGGATGTGGTCGTGATCGTTATACCCATGCTGTAGATTTTGACGAAAAAAATCTAATGTCTTCTTTCCAAATATTGATGAAGGCATACAACACAATGTATAAATAACTAACTATTTAGATGGGAATATATTATCCATTAACACGTTCAAAATAAATTGTAATTGGATGAATACAAGTTTTGTTCTTTGTTTTTAGCATTTTTTAAAGTCAGTTTTGCTTGAAATACATTCCCTCAACCTTCAGGCCCCTCAGAACCATTCGTAATTCCCTTCGATCTGTGAAGGATCCTGTTAACCCCAAGGACATGAAGGGTGTTTATTTGATTCCTTGCTCGTGTGGGACACCCTATATAGGGGAAACAGGGCGCTCCGTCCAGCAGAGAATTTGCGAGCATGCAGCGGACCTGAGGCATGGTAGAACCAAGTCCTCAGCTTTAGCTGAGCATGTGGACAAGACTAAGCATCATGTCTGCATAGAGGAGGCAAAGGTCATTGCTAGGGTGGATCGGTTCCATCATCGCAAGTTAAGGGAAGCTATTGAAATAGAGCGAAGACCCATCAATCTCAACAGAGATGATGGGTGGAAGGTCAGTAGAAGTTGGATCCCTGCCCTGTCGTCTTAGGGTTTCCTCCTCCACCCCCCCCCACCCCTCTGTTCATCCTGGGTGTTTTCTTTGTGGGTGTTTCTTTGTGTGTGTTTGGTTTAGTCCTTTCGAGTATATATATTGCTGGCAGCGGTGTGTTCCTCCCTAATTATTGGATTCCTCGAGTATCTATATATGATTATTATCTTTTTAGGTATTAATCCATTTGCACTGATAAAGTTTCCTTTTTCTGTGGTAGTATTTTATTATTTAATTCATTATGTTTATTATTTAATTCATTATGTTATTACTAGTATTTCTAAAGTAGGATGTATTCTTAAGTCTAGTCTTAGTTATATTTTATTTATTTTTTATATTCAGCTATAGGATAGTATATATATGTATATACAAATATAATATATCTTGAAATAAATTAAATTATTTCCTCTTGTTCTAGTCAAACTAACCCTTAAGATCAGGTTAAAAAACAAAACAAACCATCAATAAATAAAGCATATATATTTAATTAATAACTCAATAAGAATATATAAAATGTCATTCAAACAATAATAATTTAATAGTAACTTTTAATAACCATTAATATAAATTTCTTTTCATTCCTAATTTCTCATATCTCTAGAAATATAATATTATTAAGATTATATTTATCAATATATATAACTTGAATTATTCATTCAAAAATAATAATTTAATAATAATTTTTAAATAGCCATTAATTCATTTAAACAAATAAATTTCTTTTGATAACACTCGCTCTTACCTAATTTCTCTTATCCCTAGAAATAGAATATTATATTATTATCCTAATATTATAATAATAAGATTAAATTTATTATCATAATTATGGCCTAGGTCCTAGAGTCAAATATAGCCGTTAGAGTCCTAGAGTCAAATATCGTTGTTTATAGCCGTTAGAGTCTCTGCTCAGTCTATTTAAACTTGCTATGCCAGATCTGTTTCTTCAACTTGTCCTGACGATGAACCACACTGGTGGGTTCGAAACGCATCGACAATAATCTTTTTATGTGATTTACGCCGAAGCTCTTTTTACAAATATGATGGATCACAGAAGCCTCAATTCTACAATAATTTATGGATTAGCTCACATGAAATTTTTTAATTAATAATAGTCTTTAAACGAAAAACTAGATATTAAAATTAAAACTATAACTAAAATCATTATCAAAATTAAATAAAATTAAAACTAAATCTAAATTAAATCATTAAGAATCAATTCACTCTCCTTCCTTCAAAATTTGTCAGCTACCATTCATTCTCATCCCAACCCTCACCTTTATTTATTAACACTATTGAGTTCTAACTTTTTCACTCATTGATCTATCCTGATGATGAACCACATAGGATGGTTCGAAACTTCGATTTCAAAAATATGTATGTGATGACTCTAGAAGATAACACCACACAAAATATTCACATAGGTGCCTCATGCTCAATCGAAAAAATTCGAACATATAAGACCTATTTCAAGGATTCAATGAAATTTTTTCTTGACCTTATGAGGAAATTCCATGAATTGACCCAAGCATTGTAGTACATGAAATTAAAACTTACCCGAATGCCAAACCTATCAAACAACAATTGCGTTTGGTGCATCTTCGAAAAGCTGTGGCGATTAAAGTTGTGGAGAAACTTCTCAAAGAAGGTTTCATCTACCCGATTCCCTTAACTGATTGGGTGCCCAATATCGTACCTACTAATAAGAAACATGGAACCATTAGAGTATGCATCGATTATAGGGATGTCAATAAAGCTTGTCAAAATAAAATTATCCTACCCCCTATATCGATCAAATCATCGACGAATGTTTTGGAAATGAAATGTTTTCATTTATGGATGGATTTTATGGCTACAATAAAATTAACATACTCCCAACTAATTAACATAAAACCACATTCATCTGCCTATGGGGGACTTTTTCCTATCGAAAAATCCCATTTGGTTTGAAGAACGTCGGTGCAACTTTTCAACGAGAAATATCTTATGCATTTCACGATATCAAGCATATTGTGCAACCTTATTTACATGACTTGCCAGCTCACTCATTGAGATGGGATGTTGAGAAATGGCAACAAGGAATTCTAGTTTAATTTTTCATTGAATTAAAATCGAATTCTATTCTCATAGAAACTTGTAAATAGTTAATTAAGTTTAATTAACTTATTTAGCTTAGAAATTTCGAGTTGGAAGTATTTCGAAAGTCATGTAAGTGTGCTCCCTAAATTTTAGGGGTCCAATATGAGTTTAGACTGAGTTTTAATTAGATAACTTAGTTTACTAAGTTATAGTCAATTAAACTAGTTCTAACTGTTTGTTGAACTAGTAGAGGATTAACAGTCAGTTGGTGCACTGGTGCATCCACAAGTGCTACTCCAGATAATTGAAGATTCACTCATTGGAAACTCATGCATGTCATTTTTGAGAAAGACCCAGTTGAGACTAGAGTGCAGGGGCGATGTACTACCAGTTGTATGATTTACTGAATTGTAAATATCATGCATGTAATCAGGAAGAGGACCTAATTAGGATTGTGCAGTTTTGGAAGCATGAATTCCCTTTCAATACGGGTTATTCATCCTAGGAATTGCACAAGGAAATAGGGGTTTGGCAGGTAGTGGAAATTGGTGAAGTGTTGTCTAATAGCTGGCTTGTGAGGTAGAGAGTTGAGCATACTCATGCATAATTATTCTTGTAAGAACAAGCTTTGTATCTTCACTCATATTTATGATTTAGTGCAATACATATATGTGGGGTTTTGAGCAGTGGATTTCCCCATAAAAAACTTATTGTGTTATGTGCCATTGATTTATCTTCTTCGTGTTCATATTGTTTTCAACGGTCTATTCGCTCCTTCTGGTTGAAAGTAGAAGTAGATTCTTGTCCTGTTCTTTAGTAAATTTCATGAGCTTTCGAATCTACAAGAAAATCTACATGGTATCATAGTTGAACATAGTATACTAGAGGAGATTTCAAATTTTTGAGTTTTGGGTTACAGGTGAAATTTGAATTTGCAATACATACTTCAAGATCATAAAATGGCTTTCTACGGTTTATGGTCTGAGTATTCCTTGGAAGGAAACTCAAATTGTATAGACTGGAAGGACATAATGGAGGTTGTGCTGGAGGATAATGGCTTGAAGGAATTCATTGATCAAGACATTCCTAAGCCAACAGCATCGGATGCACATAATCTAGTCGAATAGAAGAAGTGTGTGGAGAAGGCAAGGCGAATAATTCTTGAGGGAGTTCGAGACCACATTGTCTCGAGTCTCCATGTCAAGGAAACTCGGTATGCTATGTGGAAATCATTGCGGACTTGTATCAAAACAAAAGTGACCAAAGGAAATTGGCACTAAATGACAAACTATGAAAAATCAAAATGGAGAAAGGCGAGACGATACTAAAATACTTGACCAAGTTCACTCAATGTCGTGATGAACTTGTAAGTGTTGGAATCACGGTTGTTGAGGATGATATGGTGAGTCTTGCTCTTTTGGGACTCCCAAAGAGTTGGCATAGTTATCAGGACTTTGTCAATGGTCATGAGAAGCTCCCAGATTGGGAACGACTGTGGTTGATTTGATGCGGGAGGATATTAGGAGGAACACCAGGGATGGCTTTTCATCAAAGACTGATGATGACGAGAATTTCCCCTTAGCAATTAAGGCGAAGAAACGGAAAGGGAAAGCTTCCCATTCCAAATTGAATTCTAGCCATGGAGGTAAGAAGAAAGACATGACAAAATTTAAGTGCTTTCATTATCACAAGTTGGGCCATTTTTCTACAAATTGTTCCCTCAAGAAGTCCAAGAAGAAGTCCTCATGAGGAGTGGCAGGAGAGGCTTTGACCTCTCAATTCGAATTGGAATTTTCCCTCATTGTATGCATGGTGTCATCAATGATGGGAAGTATATGGTACTTAGATAGTGGAGATTCATTCCACATGACTGGAGACAAGGAGTTATTTAGCGACCTAGTGGAGAAAAATCTCCATATGCATATCAAGATGGGTGACGACGGGAGGTATATTGTTACTGGATTGGGCACGGTTACGTTTTAGAGGGATAATGGGGCTCCACTCACCTTGGAGAATGCTATGTATGTGCCCGGGCTGAAGAAGAACTTGGTATCCATTGCCATGCTTGAGGATAGAGGCTATGATGTGATCTTCTCGAAAGAAAAGGTGTTCCTTCGACACATAACCACGGGTCAAGTAAAGAAGATAAGGATTCAGGTGAAGAAACTCTATAAGTTGGAGGTAGAAGATTATGCTTTTTTAACCACGAAATCAGAGATGGTGTAGAGTCAAGACATTGGCAAGTTGTGGCACAGGAGATTGGGTCACTTGCATCATGGGGCTTTAAGATCATGTAGCATATCTCCACCAATTTTCTCAAAGGTACACTAGAGCAAGTTAACACATGTAAGGGGTGTACTTTGGGTAAATATGTCAAGTCTTCCTTTCGCGACAGAGACAGTCGAGAAAAGGCTATTCTAGAGCGAGTCCATTCAGATGTGTGTGGACCATTCTCGATAGCCTCCATGATCAAAGACAAGTATTATGTTATATTTATTGATGACTTTTCTAAAAAATGTTGGATATTTTTCATGTAGAAAAAGGATCAAACCTTCACAAAGTTTTATGAGTTTAAATCATTGGCGGAGAAAGAGTCGGGCATGAAGTTTAAAGCTCTATGGAGTGATAATGGTGGTGAGTATGTCTCAAATACCCCATAACCCTCAGTAGAATGGGGTGGCCGAGAGGAAGAACATAAGCATAGTAGGGGCAGTGAGGGCGATGTTTCATGATCAGGATCTCCCACTACACTTGTGGGATGAGGCATGCACAATGGTTTATGTTCATAATCATAGCCCACATCAGATTCTTAGGATGAAGACAATAGAGGCGGCTTATACTGGTAAGAGGTCGGATCTTGGTCACTTCAGGATTTTTGGGTCATCAATATATTTCCATGTGACCAAAGATGCATGGAAGAAGCTTGAGCCGACAACAAAGTTGGATATTTATGGGGTACACTGATACACCCCACAACTATCGGGTGTACTTGTCGACCAACAGGATGACAATGTTTCACAGGTATGTCAGATTCGATGAGGAGAAGGCCATGCAAGTTTCCCTTGAGAGGGATCTTTAGCTACATGTGGTTGAGGATATTTTATCTCCTAAGGTTGAGGAGTCTTAGATTGATGTGGAGCATCCGCATGTAGAGGATATGGTAGTGGAGACATCCACTCAGGAAAATTCTTCCAAAGATGGGAGAAAGTGCACCAGAGAGGCAAATCAATTGTTGTCAGATGTTAGAGAGAATGTGGGAGCACCCACATCACAACACAGACAAAGGAGGTCAGCTGACAACAACACTAGATACATGGCTCTTATGAGTGGATGTGTTGTGACAAAGCCATCTTCCTTTCAGGAAGCAGTGCAGCAGTCGATTTGGGTTGATGCCATGGTGGATGAGTATGACTCCATATTTCGTAACAGTGTTTAGGATGTGGTCCCGAGACTGGAGGATAATTCCATGGTGAGCTCCCCTTGGCTTTACAAGGTAAAATAAGCTGCAGATGGTAGTGTGGAGAAGCATAAGGCTAGATTTGTGGCCCATGGCTTTTCACGGGTAGAGGGGATTGACTATGATGCGACCTTTTCTCTTGTTGCAAGGTACTCATCAATTAGATCCATATTGGCACTATCAGCGTAGATGGGTTGGAAGATATATTAGATGGATGTCAATAAAACCTTCCTTAATGGCATGATTGAGGAAGAGGTGTACCTAGAGCAACATGAAGGTTTTGAAACCTTCGACCGTGAGTCACATGAGTGCCAACTCAAAAAAGTGTTGTATGGGTTGAAGCAATCACCTTGTTCTTAGTACATCATGATAGATATCTACTTCACCGGGTTGGGCTTCACAAAGAGTGAAGTGGGTGTGAACCTGTACCACATAGTGGTGGAAGGCAAAAATTTTATCATTGTACTTTATGTTGATGATCTCATACTAACAGGTGATGGTCAGCTGATAAAATCTTGCAAGGAGGACCTTGCAAGAGAGTTTGAGATGAAGGACTTGGGGCTCATGCATTGCTTTTTGGGCATGGAAGTATAGCAGGGTGATGAGGAGTTGTTAGTGTCTTAAGACAAGTATGCCAACGAGATGCTCAAGAGGTTCCACATGGAGAGCTGCAAGCCTATGGAGAATCCTCTAGCTCTTAATTGGAGGAAGGAGGATGTTACTTCGGGAGAGGTAGCGGAAGCTATTGTTTACAAGAAGCTTGTGGGTTCACTCATGTACTTGGTAAACACACGACCGAATTTATGCTTTGCAGTTAACTAGCTGAGAAAAGCGATGGTTAGGCCTACCAAGTTGTATTGGAAGGTGACAAAGCATGTGTTGAGATACTTTAGGGGCACTTCTCAGTATGGATTGTGGTACAGATGGACAGAGGGAGTGAAGCTTCGAGGCTTCACGAATGTAGATTGGGTGGGGAGTCCATCTCACCAAAAAATCACATCAGGAGGGATTTTCAATATTGGGTCAGCGACGGTTTCTTGGTACAACAGGAAACAGAGATCAGTTGCACTGAGTTCGGCAGAGGTTGAGTACATGGCTACAAGTTAGGTAGCATGTGAGGCCATCTGGATGAGGAAGATCTTGGTTGGTCTATTTGGTCAGTAGATGGATCTGACAGTGATTTACTATAATAATCAGAGTTGTATCAAACTCTCTGAAAATCTAGTTTTTCATGATAGTTCCGAGCACATTGATATCCGATATCATCATCTACATGATTGTGTATATAGGTGGATCATGTTGTTAGACTACATTCCCACAGAGGATCAAGATGATGACATTTTTATAAAGGCATTGTCAAGAAATAAATTCGAGTTTCATAGAGACAGGATCAGGGTAGCAGATAATCCCTTTCTTGTTGAGAGGGATAGTTGAGAAATGGAAACAAGAAATTCCAGTTTAATTTATCCTTGAATTAAACTATGAATTAAAATCAAATTCTATTCTCATAGAAACTTGTAAATAGTTAATTAAGCTTAATTAACTTAATTAGCTTAGGAATTTTGAGTTAAGTGTTCTCCCTAAATTCTAGGGTTCCAATATGAGTTTAGATTGAGTTGTAATTAGATAACTCGTTTCACTGAGTTATAGTCAATTAAACTAGTTCCAACTATTTGTTGAACTAGTAAAGGATTAACAGTCAGTTGGTGCACTGGTGCATCCACAAGTGCTACTCAAGATAACTGAAGATTCACTCATCGGAAACTCATGCATGTCAGTTTTGAGAAAGACCCAGTTGAGACTAGAGTACAAGGACAATGTACTTGTTGTAACTAAATCTAGCACCCCGTGGTACAAGTGCTGCAAGAGAGATAGAAATCCTCCTAGAGACAACCTCTGGGTTGATTGTAGACCAGTGCCTAGGACATCTTAAATAGAGGAGTGCATGAAAGGTTATATGTGAGGGGTTTGCAGCACTCCAATTGTCACGTAATGAAAGATAATAAGGGGGCTTGGTTCATTCCTCCAAATTTATGAGTTATGTATTTCAGGTACTTCCTCACACACAGAGTTCCCGTAAGTATCACATAGAAAAACAGAGGCTAGTTACTTCAAAGGAGATTAAAACTTAATAGGATTTGTTGAGTAAATGAGAGAGGATTAAGAGAAAGCATAACTCATCATATAGAGCCCAAAACATCTAGAATTCTATAGTGAACTCATAGAACTGCAAGCAATAGGAAATTCTACACTTGTTTGAGTTACAAGCAGAGATAATGCACTGAAGAGAGGATGGGTGCCAAGATTCATATAGAGCAGTTTAAAGATATAATTTCAGCCCTTCATTAAGACATATGCATTAATAAATCAACACACATGGATCTACAAAGAAGCATGAAATATTTTCTAGCAGTTATTATAGCATGAATGCAGAGAAGAATATGAACATAATGGAATTAAACAGGAGGATAACATACTGTAATACTTAGAAGGGGTAATCACTACCATTTCTTTGCTTAGTCTAAAATATATGCATGTGTAAAGTAATACAATCCGAAATACAAGTCATTATCTTATAGATTTATGAGCCAAATTGGTATCACAGAGTTCAGACCCATTGGGTGAGAAATTCCAGAACCAGTCAACCCTTGTTAAAGTGTTGCTTCCCCCTATTTATAAGAAGAGGGGGAGCTTGGATTACAGTTGCAAAAAAATATCTGAGCCAGAGCTCCAAATATCTGCTAAACTAGCTGTCTAAACTAGCTGTCTCGGCCTATGTAAGGCTTTGTTGCCCAAAATCATTATAATCGAGATTCGATCCCTTCTTGGAAATAAATGGAAATTGCAAAAATAAAGAGAAAGAAAAGGAAAACAGAAAGATGATGGAGGAATTGTCCCTCTGTTGTTCCTATGGAAACCTTTGGTCGGGCCGATTCTTTGTCATCGTGCATCCTTCTGGATGTTCATCTGGTTCCCTGTCGCTTCTGCCTTTACTGCATGAATGACTCGTTCTCTGGAGTAGGGAGTGGGTCGACTATAAGTGCCTATCGCAGAGTAGAAATGGGGGCTTATCTCAGCAATCCTTTACCAGGTATCAGAGTGGAGCTCCATGTCATGCCATTAAGTTTTCCTGAGCCCCCCTTACTAGTCTACCGTTGTGCCACACTTTCATTTAAGAATTCAGCTGCCGACCCATCCGCCTTAAGAGTCTTGTAACATACTATCGGGGTTGTAGGGCAATGAGACTTTTACTCTTGAAAGCACTACAGAACGACGGGCTCTGATGCTTCTTGGCCCCCTTTGGTTTAGCCCCTTTCAGCTTTTCTTATCATATGACCAGGTGCTATAACTAGGGGCTTAGCCCTTTGGCGCTATGGCCTTCAAGCTCCTGTCCGGGGAGCTTTTTCCTTTGTTACTTCCAATACCACATCTCGCTGCTTGATACACTTTACCTTTGGCACTTCCGCTTGACATGGCGATCGTTGATCGTCAGGATTAGGCCCACCGATGGTGTAGGTGTAGTTTAACCAGTGCGATCATCGATTGTCGATCTGCGGGGGGTGACGTCACCACTGCCATGTGTCGCCCTATGAGTGGTGACACGTCTCACCAGGAAATGCCCCCATAGGACACCTGAAAATTTCGATTCTGAGTGACATGTGTCCTTCGTACTTGTCGTGTCACCTTCCGTACTGCCACGTGGAGGAGAGAGAAAGGGTCCACCTGGCCTTGAATTTTCCATGCATTCCCTTTGTTAATATTTTTCAGCCTCCCTTGGCAATTTTACATTGGATCGCAAATCGACGATATCGCGTGATGTTGCAGGACTACAAGATTGTGGGACTACGGATCTGCGAGATTGCGGGTAGTCTACCATGTGGCCCCCGTAGGAGAGAAAGAGGGGGTCTGCCTACCCTTGGTTTTTCAGTTATTATAAGTGTAAATCGGCCTCTGCCCTCCCCGATGCTTTAACACTATTGATATGTTTACCCCCCCCACAATTCCTTAAGGATTGCCCATTGGGTATTGTGGGGGTCATGCGGGATTGCAGGATGTGGGACTGCAGGACTGCGGGATCGCGGGACTGCGGGACTGCAAGACTACGAGACTGCGGGATTGTGGGATTGCGGGATTGCAGGACTGCGGGATCACAGTACTACGAGATTGCGGTAGTGCAGGGTCTGCCCATCGCCGATGTGCGGGAGTCATTGTGTCTAGGGCCCTCCAATGTGATCCTCTCTTTCATTTCAAGGCAACATAACCCCCATCTTCAAATTCCTCTAACATCTGATCTAGAAGTCCATTTTAGGACTTTTATATATTGTTGGATAGCTTATCATAAGAACTATGCAGTGGAGAGGTTCTGATTCGAGCTTAAGAGATTCAGTGACTTGGGAAATGGCTTCAAACTTTACTGCTTTTTTGCACTCTGGGGAAATGATAACCTTATGAAGCAGTGAGTGACAACATTGGCTCCAACTAGGGACAGTGCCTTGCTAACAAGGTTTTGAGAACATGTAGACCAATATCCTTAACCATTGGGCATGGAGTCAGAAATATATGAACTTTGTAACCAGTAAAATCTGCATGGGACTTTCCTCATCAATCTAAAAATGCAAAAATAAAAATTCTAACAACTGAAAAGAAAATGCTCAGTTGGTGATCTTATTTGTGTACATTCCTACTTATGCACCAAATCTTAATTCGCCTAGGTGAGTTCAACCCTCCAATGGAGCTAGGCTAGCATTTGGGTGCTAGACCTAGTGCCTTCATGCTGCTGAAAAATAAAAATTAAAACAAGCATGCACCATGAAAAATCTTCAAACAAGGAACCTGATACATGTTGTTGAAACAACCTCTGCTGCTGGCTTAAAAATATGCCCATGTACTTAGCCACAGGGTCATGGAATGGACAAGGAAAGTTTACAGTTGCCTATTTTTCATGAGCAATCTACTGACCAATATCCTCTTGGTTAGGGTAGCCACAAACAGTGTCCAACTCCTCTACTTTAATTTTTTCAAGAAAGATTTGTTGTTGATCTTTTATTAACCATTATTCATTAGGCCAACCCTCTTGGAAATCTGCAATAGATTCTTCATTGTCTGAACTATAAGAGTCATATATTGGAGAACTTGTTGAAAATTCTTGGCAGGAATCTTTCTGTAGCAGACTCTGCGTGGTCTTTCAGCTTTGGTCTCTTCTTGAAAAAATTGTTGTTGGGAGCTTTGTCCCCACTTGTAGGTAAACAACTCCTTCTGAACCTCCATAGCCACCTCATCCTCCTCTGAATAATCAGAATCACAAATAGGAGGAGGTTCTTGATCATGTTCTCTGGGTGAAAGATGTACGTGATGGACTAGAGACTCTTTAATGACTTCCTGGTGGGCTTCCTCTTCTTGTGCAACTTCCCATGACTAGGAGCGTGGTGCCTCTACATCACTTGACTCCTCACCATAGTCATATTCATCATAGAAAGGGGAAACATCACATTCAGCCAAATCAGACCCCTAAGGGTTTGTTGGAAACTCGATGACATTCCCTTCTTCTCTTTCTTGCTCATTGGGTGATGCTTCTTGATGAGAGAGGATGTTTTCTTGGAGTGGAGCTCCAAAAACATCTTCAGCAAGGTCTTCAGCCTCGGGAATGTCTTCAACATTAAAATGCACACAACAATCTTCAAATAGAGCATTCGGTGGATATATTTTTTTACAATAGTGATTAAATATTATATGAAAACTTCTTAGGGAAGATATACTGCCACGAGGTAATGCTCTATACCAGACTCTAGCACCCTCCTCTAAAGAATACATGAAAATTTTCATTTGTAAATCTTCAAGAAAAATGCCCTATTATTCCATGCATTCATGAAATTCTTTGAGTTGATGGTCGAGCCTTCTAGTTGTGCTTCCACCAAATCTAGGAAAATAGGTATTCTATTCATGAAATGCAGGGACATGATTGGGATAACTAGCAATAGAAGAGAAATCAAGTGGGGCAAATTTGTTGGCTAGAAATGCAAGAAGGACCATCTTGAAAACCTCCCTATATGAGTGATTTCAGTTTCCAAAGTAGGGAAAGTTTTTAGTTGTTGTAGCATCAGGGTGAGTATGGGGCTGCTTAAAAGCTAGGATGATCAAACAGAGATATGGATAGTGGAGTCGCCAAGACGTTTACCATAAAATTGACAGTGGAGTCACCAAGGTGAGAGATCTTCAACCCACACTTCCATTTCTCACCTAACAGAGAAGATGCAATTTTTTTTTGTACCCAGGGAAATGTATTCTAATTCGTTCCCCAACAACAGTGCTAGAAAGATTAGCTAAATCTATCACCCTATGGCACAAGTATTGCAGGGGAGATAGAAAGCCTCCTAGAGACAGCCTCTGGGTTAATTGTAGACCAACGCTTAGGGCATCTTAAATAGAGGAGTGTGTGAAAGGTTATATGTGAGGGGTTTGGAGCACTCAAATTGTCACATAATGAAAGATAATTAAAGGGGCTTGGTTCATTCCTCCAAAGGTACGAGTTATGTATTTCAAGTACTTCCTCACACACACAGTTCCTAGAAGTATCACATAGAACAATAGAGGTCAATTACTTCAAAGGGGATTACAGCTTAATAGGCTTTGTTGAGTAAATGAGAGAGGATTAGGAGAAAGCATAAGTCATCATATAGAGCTTAAAACATCCATAATTCTATAGTGAACACGTAGAGCTGCAAGCAATGGGAAATTCTACACTTGTTTGAGTTACAAGCAGAGATAATGGACTGAAGAGAGGACGGGTTCTATGATTCATATAGAGTAGTTTAAAGATATATTTTCAGCCCTTCATTCAGGCATATGCATTAATAAGTCAACACACATGGATCTGCCAGGAAACATGAAATCATTTCTAGCAACTATTATAGCATGAATGCAGAGAAGAATATGAACATAATGGAATTAAACATGAGGATAACATACTGGAATACTTAGAAGGGGGAATCAGCACCATTTCTTTGCTTAGTCTGAAACATCTTCCTCTGTAAAGTAATATAGTCTAAAATACCAGTCATTCTCTTACAAATTTATGAGCCAAATTGGTATCACAGAGTTTAGACCCATCGGGTGAGAAATTTTGGAACCAACCAACCCTTGTCAAAGTGTTGTTTCCCCCTATTTATAAGGAGGTGGAGCTTGGATTACAGTTGCAACAAAATATTTGAGACAAAGCTCCAATTCTCTGCTAGACTAGCTGTCTTGGCATATGTAAGGCTCTGTTGCCCAAAATGATTACAATTTGGATTCGATCCCTTCTTGGAAATAAATGAAAATTACAGAAATAAAGAGAAATAAAAGGAAAGCAGAAAGATGATGGAGGAAGTGTCCCTTTGATGTTCCTGTTGAAACCTCTAGTTAGGCCAAGTCTCTATTATCGTGCGTCCTTTAGGTTGTTCAGTTGGTTCCCTGTCGCTTCTTCCTTTACTATGTGAATGAATCGTTCTCTAGAGTAGGGAGTGGGTCGACTGTAAGTGCCTGTCGCAAAGTAGAAATGGGGGCCTATCTCAACAGTCCTTTACCAAGTATCGAAGTGGAGCTCCATGTCATGCCATTAAGTTTTCCTGATCCCCCCTTACTAGTCTACTGCTATGTCATGCTTTCATTTAACACTTCAGCTGCTGACCCATCTACCTTAAGAGTCTTATACCATACTATCGAGGTTGTAGGGCAGCGAGACTTTTACTCTTGAAAGTGCTACAAAACAGCGGGCTCTGATGCTCCCTAACCCGCTTTTGTTTATCCCCTTTCTTCTTTTCTTATCATATGACATGGGGCTATAACCAGGGGCTTAGCCCTCGGGCGCTAAGGCATGCAGGCTCCTATCCGGGGAGCTTTTTCCTTTGTTACTTTGAATATCGCATCTCGCCTCTTGATACACTTTACTTTTAGCACTTCCCCTTTACATGGAAATCATCGATCAATTTGCAGTTAATCAAGGGTTAAATATGGATTAATTAATGTTAATCTCTCTTAGCGCGTAGCGCTAGCCTACGGTTACAATGTAAGGTCACATGGGGAGGGGGTTGGCCCTCTCCTCCCCAAAACTCCATGTGCTTAAACTTTAAATACACATTGCGCCCATTGTATGTTAATACATACGATGGTGGTATAGTGGTAACATTTGGTGCTTGTGTGGGTGAGGTTATGAGTTTGATTCCCCAACCTGCCAATAAACTTTCACCTGACCTTTGAGAGGGAATGTGGTGGCCTCCAGGCTTGCCACGTGTTAGCCTCTCATTGGCCCACCAAAATGTCGTTGACCAATCCAATGCCAGCACTTTTCAAATCCTGATTGAGCCACTATGGGAATATTTTGGGAATATTCCCTAGAATATTCTTTTTGCTGACTGGGTTGTACAGATGCCTAGTTAGCATCCCAGTCAGCCTATACCCAAAATATGCATGTTTGACAAAATGGACATCAAGCTCTATCTTTCTCATACAAACTTTGTTGAGTGAAACGAGTTAAGTTGGGATCGTATCACGGAGACGAACGCAGTCGTTCGGGTTTTGAGCGATTCTGAGCACTTTGATTTTTGAGCAAATTTTCCCCCTAATCCAAATTCTGATCACCTTCAGTGCCAGTTTCCTATGGTCACTATTGTTTTGAAACAATTTTGTCAAGGCTTGCCACATTTCATATGGAGTCTCTTTCTTGTGGATATTCGAGACAATATGATCTCGAACTCCTTCCAATATCATCATCCTTGCCTTTGCTACACACTTCTTCCATTTTGCTAGATCTTGAACATCAGATGTTGGAGGCTTCAGAATATCATTATCTATGAATTCCTTCAGTCGATTATCTTCCAGCACTACCTCCATCATGTCCTTCCAAGAAATATAATTCAAGATACCCTCAAGGGCATACTCAAGTCTCGGTCCATAGAAAGACATCCTACTATCTCTGAAGAATGATCCTGCAAATTTGATTCACCTGCAAAGACAACTTCGAATTATTCTCTCCTATTGTGATTCCTGCTATGATACCATGTAGAAATTCCTTGTATATTCAAACTGCTTATGTAATTTGATAAAACAAAAGACATGAATCTATTCTACTCATTGGCGGAAAAATTAAATGATCGAGAAATCAAAACATAAACATGAGGCAAGATTCAATCACATATGCTCAAATATTTATCTAAGGGGAAAGCAATTGTTCAAAACCCCTTCCTATCTATATTGCATTAATCAGAAAATAAAGAAGAAATACGATGCTTGCTCAAGTCTGAGCAACTTTTGCACTTGTATATTCTCTCCCACTGCTTCACAGATTGACCCTGGCTAATACTTAGTCAATTTTATGCCTTACCAGGCTCTTATTTCCTCATGTTGTTCAATAAGGAATTAGCCCCCCATTAATTAGGGAAATTTCTCATTGAGAACTGCGCAATTCCTTTATGCCTTTCTCTGACTGCATGCACCCCCTGCACAACCCGAAAAACTTATACAACTGATAGTACACTTCCCTTGAACTCCAATCTCAACTGGGTAACTTGAGTTATTTACATGCATCAATTATTCTAGGTTGATTGATGAGATAACTAAAATATCAGTTGAAGTTACACCTTACTACTCGACCCTCCACTAGTTCTTAATCAGTTAGAACTAGTTAAACTCACAATAACTCAAATTAACTGAAACTAATTGCTAGAAATTAGTAATCAATCATAACTATACATAACTCAAGTGTCTTTAACTCGAATTAACTGAGTTGGTTGAGTGACAAGGCCATGTCACCTCACTTAATTACCTTCAAGTATTTTTATGAAATTAAAATTCAGATTTCTCCAATTAATTTTGGGAAAAATTAAATTAGGAATTTCTTGTTGCATTTTCAACACTCTTCCCTCCTCTCCCTCTTCCCTCCCATTGTCCTCTCTCCCTCACTCTTTCTCCATCTCTCCCTTATCACCCCCACTCTCTCTCCACCTTTCTCCCTTTGTGTCTTTCTTCTTCCCTCCCTGTCTCTCCCCCTCCAACTTCATCTCTCTCTCCTCTCTATTGATTCCTTTCTTTGTCATTCTCTCCCACCTCCTTCTATCTCTCCAACCCCCTCCCCCATCACTCTCTCTCTCTCTCTCTTCCCTCTAACTCTATCACTATCTCCCTCCCTCTCTCTCTTCCCTCTAACTCTATCACTATCTCCCTCCCTCTCTCTCTCCCCTCCATCTCTGTGTCTCCCTCTCTCTCTGTTCCCCTTCTCTCATCATCTCTCTCCTCTCCTCTCTCTCTTCCTCCTCTCTCCCTCACTCTCTTCCCATCTCCCCCTTGTCACTCCCTCTCTTTCTCCACCTCTATCTCTTTATGTCTTTGTTTTTTCCTCCGCCTCTCTCCCTCTCCAAATCCATCTCTCTCTCTCCCCTCCTCTTTGTCTTCCTTCCTCTCTCTCCCACCTGCCTCTCTCTCTCCCCCCGTCACGGTATCTATCTTCACCCTCCAGCTTTGTCACTATCTCCTTGCTTCCCTCCGTCCCTCTGCCCTACCTCTCTCTTAAATTTGATTCCATGACATTGTGTTTAAGAAAATATCTAAATTAAAAAAACTCAATTGGTTATAAAATATTAAACCTATATTTTGGATCAATCATGTCAAAGAAAATACACTAATGAAAAATGTAAAACAATCAAACACTACCTTTCCTCTATTATTCTTAGTCAATTTGTTTGCTCTCATCGCTTGGATCCTTAGTTAAGATGGATTTGTGTTGGTTACTAGTAATATTATTTATATTATATATATTTCACATCTTTATATATAAAAGTATTCTCATTTTTTAATTTTATTGAAATCTTGATTTAATTTCTACAAGAATCTTTTAGTAGTTGTGAGGATAGAGGGTTTAGATATACTCAAAACAGTAACGATTTAATTAAATGATATATAAAATTAAATTAAATAAAATATTTATAAAATATTTTGATTGTGAAATAAGTTATGTTTTTTGGGCATGTGGTATTGATAAGCCATGGTATTGGCCCATGGTACTGTAACAAATCCTATTTACATGTTAATAATATCCACATTAAAGTGAGGGTGAATATTCAAAGTTAAGAATCGTGTCATATTGTTATAAAATATTTTGATTGTGAAATAAGTTATGGTTTTTTGGCATGTGGTATTGATAAGCCATGGTATTGGCCCATGGTATGGTAACAAAACATATTCACAAGTTAATAACAAATTGACTTTGACCTCTTATTATTAATTGAATCAACATTTAAATGTTTACACCTATTAGGCTTTATATATTTTTTTTCACGGGCGGGAAAACCTATCATAACTCAGTTGTCAAACTAGTAGTGAGGATAACCATCTCTAACTGTTAACCACTAATGCAAGATGACTCATCACCATTATTCAAGGAAAACCACGCCACCTGGAAGAACCCGTCGGTGGTCCGTAACGGGCCAGGCTTTCACCCTGCCAAATGCCTCTGGGTCTTGGATCGTTAACATGTTTCCTCACGTCTGAGGAAGGCGAGCTCTTAGCTAAGCATAAGCAATTTTAGGGCATACTCCAAGCCCAATCAGGCTTTATATTACTTTTGACTTTTTATTTATTACTTAAAACTTTTTTTATTACTTTCATTAATTTTTTTAATTTAGATGACACATAAATGTTAAATGTTAAACATTTAAGCCTACACATTTACCCTACACTAGATCAACATTAACATTAGATTAAATTTGTTAAATATTAAATGTCACACATTTACGCTTGACATCTACCCCATACGGGGTTGTAGAGCGCCTCTCGATCTACCCCATACGGGGTTGTAGAGCGTCTCTCGACGCAAATTTTTTAATATGAATTAATATTGACGTATACTTACAATATATGGCGTTGTCTACCAACGCCACAAATTTCCCTGAACGATAGTGTTTTTGCCGAAATCCAATTTAAAAAATTAAAAAAAAAACAGAATGTTCAAGCGTTTGAAGAATTTTTTTTATGGTGGAAATGGATTTAGCGCCATCAAAAACCCCTAGGGTACCCAAAATCCTGAAATTTGACAGTGGTAACCCAGATTTTCAAAAACTTTCTGCCTAATTTTGTCATAATCTTACCGGAATTTCCATTATTTTCCGGGCTAATTTGTGGGTTTTTTAGACTACTCTAAAATATATTAATAACAAAAAAATCAGTATAATGTGCATTAATAAAATGACTCAATGGACATGTTATGTAATCTCTATAACATTCAAAAATAAGATTTAAACAATAAAAAATTACACATTGTGTTTTATACTCTAAAAAGTTTGCAACTTAAAAAATTTGAACTTATTAATTAATAACAGTAACAGTGTTCAATTTATAAAATATTGTTCATTTAAATATTTGTTTGTCAATGAATAATAATTTAAACATTTATCACAAAATAGTCCCAAGATTCTACAGTTTTGGGTTGCGTTTCTATTTTGTAAACCCACTTGCTTATGTAGAGAGGTTGTGAGTTCATGTTTGATTTATTGTTGCATGGTTAGGTGGGGATAGGGTGCCAATTTTTGTAAATCCACTTGCTTATTTTTAGAGGTTGTGCGTTCATGTTTAATTTATTGTTGCATGGTTAGGGGTAGGTTGCCAATCATTAAACTAAAACATATTTTTTGTTGCAGTTGTCTATAATGAGACTTTTTGGAAGCCTTTCCGGTGGGTTTTTCCGGTCAAAATCCGGCAGCAATTTATTAGAATAACAAGTTTGATAGCTAGTTTCTGCACAATCAAAGCGTCCCAGGGGTTTTTCAGGGTGCTGAATCCAAATATGCAGTTAAAAAACCATTTTAACTGCAACAAATCAAGATTTAACCTCAATTTCTTCGCCGGATTCCGTCACCGGAATCTCCAAAAAGTCCCATTATAGACAACTCCTTTTTTGTTTCTATATTTTAATATTTCCTATTCCAAATTGATGGAGTTCTATTTCATGTGTTGACCGAGAACAAAGCGAGAGAAATTTTGGGGTTCTCATGCAAATCTAAAAAACTACATGTCCCAAATAGGAGCTAGATGTTACCCACGAGTTGAGTAATTTTAAATGTTTCCAAGAGTCTTTCCAAAAGCAGTATCACCAGTTGGTGCAGAGAATGCTAAGACCCAAGAAGGAATACGATGGATTATTATGCTATTCTATACTCCTTGTTATAACATGAGGCTTTTCATAATGAAGTGATGATATGAGAATACAATGGAGCCTCTATTTTGTATTTGCAAATACCGATAATATTTTTCTTTGTTGGCCGTGTTCGTTCCTATGATCATTTTATTTTATTGGAGTTTACATTAGCAATTAGCATGTACGCTTGATTAAGTGGAACGTTGGAATGTTTTCAAAGTTTATGGTTATGAATGAATAGCCATATCAAATCAACACCCCAAATAAGATATGTACTTCCAGCCTGTAGAATAGCATAGGAGCAGAAAGTTTGGAGGGTATTTACAGTCCAACAAAGAATTGATGATTAACCCATTTTGTAATCTGGTGGTAGATAATATTTTCTATCCCTAGTTATGATATAGATGGCCGGGTGGTTTCTCTAATCATGCAAAGATAATGTCTATCCAAAGAAGGCAATGGACTGCATATCATGACTACTCACATTGTGGCTTCTTACATCGTACAGTCGTCAGCCCTGAAGCAGTCCAAGATACCTGTAGCAATGAAAATATTTCCAGCCAACAGCTAAACATGTTCTTCATTCTTCCACAACAAATCCACATTGTAGAGATGATGCCCAACATTCTTCACAAACAACAGCCCTTCAGATGCCTCTTCCTCCTCATATACTCGTGTCACCAGCATAATCAGATAAGAGTCAAAATCGTAAGGCCTCCTACAATGCCAAGGCAAATGATAGTGCCATACGAACTTGATAAGCTCAAGTATAGAATTCCCATTACTGATTGCATCAGTAGAAGATAAGTCCACCAATGGATGCTCTGTCCCACAAGTCATATTATTCTCTTGAAGCAGCAAATCATTGAACTGTACCAGTGTTATTTTATATAAGCAGACATGTGCTTCACTCTTATCACTGTGATTTGGATGAAGAAAGGCCACTTCGCCTGAACCCCATGTCTTTGTGTAGAGGCCACAATATTGGTAGAATAAACGGCATGGCTATCGATGGTCATATTGAATTTTCAAAAGGTATAGGTATGGTTATGAACCAAGCTAGCTATGCTGAACCTTGGGCATCTACATTGATTTCTGAGTTAAGGTATTTTAAGAAAGAAAAACTGGGTTTTATTTCTAATAGAGTGATTTGGTCCCCTGACATTTCATTAGAGACATGTTTAAAAGTTCAGGTATTTTAAGAAAGAAAAACCGGGTTTTATTTCTAATAGAGTGATTTGGTCCCCTGACATTTCATTAGAGACATGTTTAAATGATACCTAAGGGAAGGATGCTCCAAGACAATCATTGCCCACCTCAGAAGCATGCCTATATAGTATATGCATACCCAACCATATCTAATACCCACGCATGGTTGAAGGAATTGTGTGACTGAAAGTTCAATTCACTACACAGATGTCTCAGGGGGTCAATGAAATGATCCAACTATTCCAAACTCTTCTCTTCAATAAATTGAAAGAAGCAAATAGCTTGCTACAAGTGAAATTTAGAAGCAGGCCTGGTTCTGGATATTGTCCTATGGAGTCAGGAATACATGCCATTACAGTGCAGAAAGTGGATTGAATTATGGGAAAAATGGATTTTCATAGGATTCTATTCCAAACTTACTGAAAATGTTTGCTTCTGTATTCACACTTGCAGACTCATCAGACTTTTGCAACATGTCTCCTTGGACTTGTGTGCATATGGATGGTTTACTCCACTTGGTCAATGAACAAGCACCTGTAGAATGTTCAACCATATAGTTATTACAGGTTCAGTTCTGGTGACAGACAAGTTCAATTTTTGTGGTAATAATCCATTTTTTTTATATTGGGTCTGCTCTTTTTTATTCATTTGTTTCTTAGCTAGAGCAAGATTTCTATTGCTACAGTTTTGTTGTCTTTGAAGTAAGGTTCATTTTGTTGGCATTCATAATGCAATTTGAAGGGCTTTGATTTGGGTTTTAAGGGGTTATTTGCAGTTTGATTTGGAGTTGATTTGTGCATTGGTTTTGCAGTCTAGAATGTGTGGAGACTGACACTTTCTCGTCCTTGATTCAGGACAGGAAATGTTCCGGCGAATATAATTAGTTTTTGTGAAGAGTCAGAGCAACCCTGAGTACTGCCAGATTTATTGTGTGACTGTGGGGGATGGTGCTGTCAGAAAGATTTGCACGCTTATTTCCTACACAAGCAACACATTCCCAATGGTAAGAGCGTTCAAATATGAATTTTCCCTCTAGTATGGCTGAATCAATATTGGGGTTTGAGGCCCGACAAGCTTATCACTAGTTTGTATAATCAGTGATGACATGAGCCTTTGTTATTTTAACAATATCTTGATGTTCGTGACATAATCGAGTATAACTATATTGGTTGTATACTATTAGATACATGGAGATTGATTGCAAAAGATGTTGTGCAGATACTAGTGCATTATTAGGACAGGGTATAGCCTCATTGCCGGAGTGATTTTGACTGCAAACCAAAATTACACAATATAAGCCATAATTTCTACCGATGTCATGGAATTTTTTTATGCATTGATTCAGTTGTATAAACCATATTATCATATGGGCAACGACTCTGCCACTCTTGTGGCCCTTATTATTTTTATTTCTTCCCATCCTCGTAATAATGAAAAGCAATGCACATTTTCTCTCCTTGAAAACAAAAGCACGAAAAAGATTTTATCACTCAAACTACAAAGGGGCTAGGCAAAGTATTGAAAATCAATAATGTCGGCATATGGGAAGTAGGCCACAGAAAATCATCAATCTCCACATCTGGGAAGGAGGTCATTGAAAATCACCAATCTCCACATTAATATTCGACACAAATGTTCGCCATAAGTTTGTATCAGTCCTCCAATTTGTTTTGAGAGGTTTTTTATCTCTTTATTTATAAAAAATCAGTAAGTAAATGTTTACAATCATGCGCTTTATATATATATAGACACACGTTAGTACTTAATGCTTTACAACCAAATATTTGTTGCTAACCATTTTACTTTTGTAACCTGAAAATAGATAAAATAACTCAATGATCCATCAATCTTTTTTAAATGTTCATATGTTTCAACAACCAAACATTACTTTTAAATATTCATATGTTTCAACAGCCAAACATATTTTCCATCGATGGAAACATCTTACGTGAGCAAGAGAGAAAATCATTATTATATTTCATATATAACTAAGACCTGGTCAACTACAGGGAAGAAATTTCTTTTTCAGAAGAAAAAGCTGTATAGTATTTGTATTATATTCAAAACAGACCTGTATATACATAATAGGGAGATTATAACTACAGGGAAGAAAATTTATCAGTATCGAAGGGGCATAATCACATATAATACGAATGATCTGATCCATTATCACCCAGATCTCGTACCTTTGTCAATTTTTAAATTCTTGAAAGATCAATAGATTTCTTCAGAGCTTGCAATAGGCTCCGCATAATCATCGGTTCACCAGGGGGTGTTTCATTTTTCAACTTACCATTCCGCAGAGCACGAAACACGGGACTGGAACCTTCCTCGGCAGGAAAAATGAGGCAGTCGATGTACACAAGGTCTTCTACCTTCCCTTCCTTTATTTGGATAAATCCAAGTCTTATTCCTCCCTTCACCCTGTCAACCTGCACATCATACATTATTCAGTCTGCCATCATCTCATACAAATATTCATCTAAATGCAAATGGCAATGGTTAACTTAATATTGCTTTATGATTGAACAGATCATTTCCTGCTTTAGTTTTCAGCTTCTGGTTTTAGTTTTTGTGAGATTAACTTTGATTGGGTAAATGAGCCATTACGTGAACGGTGAAGGTTAACACCAGTAAGATCGGTAGATTTTGAGCTCATGGTTTTAAGAGCATGTGATTTTGTCCCTGTTGATTTGATGGGTAGTTTTTGAGCTCATGGTTTTAGGAGCATGTGATTTTGTTCCTGTGGATTTTCATATAACAAAGTCTTTAAAAAGACTTAGGATACTCCATGAGACCTGCAAGTCAGTAGTGAAAGCTTACTTTGCCGGCTTAGTTAAATTTGCTCAAAGAAAAAAGATATCTTTGACTGATTTTTGGTGTGTCAAGAATGTGTTCTGATTTATGTATTTGGTTATTATTACTGTAATCTTGCTTATTCGTAACAATTTTCGACTCTTTTCTGGCACACTTCAATGGAGCAAAGCTTGTCCTCAAAATCCTTCTGATAGCCGAGGGACCTTGTAGAAATTAATGGCTATTTAGTGGAGCAAATTTAAAGGTCTAACAAGATGGTGGTAAAGTGGATAACAAGTTTATGCGACTTCGGCCAAATTATTGCACTTTTCCACCCTACCGGCATGCTGAAAACAAGATAGTTAGGACTGCTTTGCATTGGCTACTAGAGCTGTAAATTGGGAACAAAATATATATGTATACTTGTCAACGTGGAAAAATCTAAATCTAGATTCTGAAGGTGGATTGAGAGGTAGTACAGAATCTGTTTAATTTAGTCAAAGTTGAGTCAAATTTATAACAAATCTCAAGTGTAATTTGTAATTTTGTTGAATGGTTGAAAATAACATAATGTATTATTTTGTAATTTTGTTGAATGGTTGAAAATAACATAATGTATTATGTGGTTCTAATTTTAATTAGAACATTGGTATTCACTTTTATTAGAATATTGATGAGTTTAATTGGAATGGTTGTGATATGAAGTGTTATGTAAAGTATCAGATCTAAAGTTTAAATCCCAGTGATTAGACCATAAGTCATTTGTGGGGGTGCTTATGGTTCACCTTAGGGTTAATTGGTTGGGGGATTGCAACAATTTCATTAAATTTTGTCAAAAGCACCAAGCCCTCTACATACCTTGATGTAAGTGGCATTGATTGCTGAACTCCTCTGATGACCCTACTAAAATTGTACTCATCACTCAAAATCTTAACTTAACATGCTAAGTTTTTTCTATCTTATTTTAAGTCTTAGAGTCTGATATTGACGATCAAGATCCCAATAATGTAGGGTATTTGTTGTAGCATAATTTTTTTTGGATGTTAGAGGCCATCTAGGGCTTGTTTGTTGATGTATTTTTGTTGCAGAGATGGATTTCACTTAATGCTATTTTGGTTATGTGCACCTTTCCATGCTATATAAATGAGAACTTTTGGTTATTTGTGATTCACACTTGAATATTTATGTTTTTCTTTAAAATTTAAATATTTTATATATTTTTGGTTGATAGGTTTTTTGGTCCAGTGTTTCACTAGTTTTGGTCTATTTTTTTTTTACCGATTCCTGTCTGATTCAGACTAGTAGATGATTCAGTTCTGACAACATTGATGTGTAATGAGGATCTTTTGTCCACTAATGTAATAGGGTTTAGAAGGCAGGGAGATGCCTAGTTAATTTAATAAACAATTAAAATCCAAAATAGTTTGGTTTTCTCATCACAACCTAGAAACTTGAGCCCAATCTTTTCCCTTCATGCTATAGACTTACGAGTAATTTGGAAAGCCCCTATAGAACCAATGAAAGCATGCTTTCGCTGGTCCTTAGTCAATAATAGCGTGGCCTTAGGTCATTGTATGTCCCACTACACAAGGAATTGGGCACCTTGCGTATATGCTAATAAGAGATAAGCAAGTTGATAACTATCAACTATTTGTCGAGCAGGAGGAGATCAAAAGGATCGGACATATGATACAATTTGGATGATTTAGACTCTAGAATGACCCAAGTGGAATGTTGTGTGGCTTTTAACTCAGACTATGACTCACAACCTCCTACTCCCACCATCATCATCCCACCGACAAAAGATATTCCTCAAGGCAACGTCAATGAAGTTTCTCTAGTTATCAATTAAGTTTCTCCAGTTATTGTTTGTTCTAGATTAAATATCACTGCTCTTCAATTATTTTGGTCTATATTTTAGTTCTTTTCCCTTACTCAACAGTTACGACTACTTAAACACTTAAACTTTCATTGTTTACTAGACTATAAATGTTCATGGTTTTGTCTCTGTTATCAAGTCCCTAATATCCTGGTATTTTGGAAAGACCACCTTGTGTTATGCTACTATGCATATCCATTTTGGTTAGATGTAGACTACTCGAAACAAATAATAGGGAGTGGTATTACATTGCACGAAGTCCACACAAATTTTTCTCAATCTCATTATTGATATAAACTTGGTTTTCTTATAGGAGTTGTCTATAATGCGACTTTTTGGAGATTCCGGTGACGGAATCCGGCGGAAGAAATGAGGTTAAATCTTGATTTGTAGCAGTTAAAATGGGGTTTTAACTGCATATTTGGATTCAGCACCCTAAAAAACCCCTGGGACCCTTTGATTGTGCAGAAATTAGCTATCAAACTTGGGATTCCAATAAATTGCTGCCGGATTTTGACTGGAAAAACCTGCCGGAAAAGCTTTCAAAAATCTCATTATAGACAACTGCTTTCTTATAATATTAATTTTATCTTCTAGCTTTAAAAAAAAAAAAAAAAATTTCATTATATGTCCCATCTGGGTGTGATTGTCCTTGCGCTTTTTGTGTGGGTTAGATAGCGAAGGACATATTTTGCTTATTAAAAAAACGCCAAGATGTTTAGAGCTAGGTTGAGTTACTGTATGGCCATTTACCCTTTCTCCGGTAACCTGGATATCTGACCTCTTACCATCCATGGAAGATCATATTTACCAAAGCACAACAGAATGTGAATTGAAATGATAATTTTCTCAATGGCATTATCTTTTGCTTATCCATCAGGTAGTTTAGATTTTCCTTGGACCAACAATATTATGGCAATGAAAAATCTGTGCTTGCAAATTCAATTCCAAGAAAAGAATGTCAGAATCGAGCTTCAACCACCTCAAACCGTTGCCTTTACATTTGAATATTGTGCCCTACCCTAAAAGCAGGGAGCGCAATGGAGGCAGATGACACAACCAGCCTAACAACTCTCGATCCCCGCTAGAGTCACAGCTGTTCCACCCTGAAATATTCCCATACTAAGCCACCTCCCTCCCCACCTTCGTCTTAATTTCTTCTTCTACCAAATTCCTGCCACACAGGAATTCTTACGCCCACAATTTATCGGGCTTCGAAGGTGTCATGGTTCAATGGCTTGTGGGGAACAGAAACAATGCAGAGATGTTAGCGAGGGTGAGTGCGGGGATTTGGGGTTCGAAACCCCAACAGTATTTCATGAACAGCGGCAGATAGCGAGGGTTGAAAGCGGGTGGTCAATCAACGATGGAGGTATCCCTGTGAAATCGACGGCCTACATACACCACGGGGATGGCCGCGAGGACTTATGCCCGTGTTCTTTATCTACAGTGGAGGTTCCGATGGTTGGATCTAAAGGCAATCGTCCACCGCGGAGCCCCCTTTGGCAGGGGAGGTATGGAAAGGGTAGGTGAAGGAAAACCCCAAATTTCAACTCGCTTTTCGTTATGGTGCCCAATTCCGGCCATTCTTAACAAGAAGTCACCCAGCACCCATTATTGGGTGATGGGCTTAGTAACAAGTCACTAAGCACCCATTATTGGATTGGGTGATGGGTTTAGTGGGTGATGTGCTTAGTGCACGGTCCTATGTTGTCTAATGATAAATGGTTGTCTAATAATAAATGGGATAAACTCCAATGTCTCAGGCTGAACGTCCCGTATTTTGTCCACCACTCTATTATGAAAATAATTGCTAAACTCTGATTTCGTTCAAACCGATCCCGAAATCCTCCAACACAACTCGAACCCCAAATTCAACGAGTATTAACTCCTCTGGCCAAACCCCAAATATTTACGAAGCGCACTTCAAAGTTTGCACGGACCTCTTGCTGGCCGAACTCCCCTCCAAGCTTTGATTGGATTCTCTGAACCTTCGAGGCTCTGGCCTCTATAAATACCATGCAGAGCTCGTTATTAGTTATCACACATTCTAGCAGAGACACACACATAGGCCAGTTACATCAAATATATGCACAAGTTCTAGCAAGGAATTGAACGCACAGGAGACATACAGGCAAACCTCAATGCAATCTATTACTCAAATAGTGTATTTACATAGAACTACAGAGTCTTCCCTCTCGAGCTGCTTGAGCTCTTGTGCTCTGCCTCGATCCTTCTTCCTCAGAGCTACTTGATCTCTGCTCCTATGCTGATCAAGCTCTACTTCTAAGCTGTTTAGATGCTCTATCTGTACACACCTATATAGCTTCTTTCATTTTAAAAAATATCCTAGTAGAACAAAGACAAATCGGACGTGTGTCCCAACTACTAGAAAACAACTTAGCACCTCACCCTGCAACTTTGTCACACTTATTACGTGCCACATGGCTAAAATGCTAACTCAACAAAACTTCCTAACATCCTAGATTCTCTCTAGACCCTGGACACGCTTGTATTTACATCAAACTTTTCGACTTTTGGATTTATACATTTTGTATTTGGGAGAATCTCCCTGCTTTTGGGAAAATTTCATGACCCTTTTGGGTCTAGGCAAAATGGTTGCCCAGGGAGTTGATTCTCCTGCATCAGACCACCCCGTTAGAAAATATATGACCTCCTAGTCACATGTCTTCAAACTATTCCAATCATCTTGGATCCCAAACCAATCCCAAACCTTATGATGATGTTGTCCACAAGCTTGTTTCAATTGTTCTGCTGCTGCTTTCAACACTCCTGGATCCCATACCTTGTTTTGTTGTAGTCTTCTTACTTTGCTGATGCAATCCTTTATAGTTAGCCTTCTCACTACCTCCTTTCTTTGGTGGTTGCCATACTCATAAGTCTGCACAAATATCATGACCTGTTCCTTAGTCATTATTGGTTCCAATTTGTCATCATTATGCAAAGGTTGGTTTTCAACCTTTGTCTCTTCTTGTCCTACCAAAACTTCCCGCCCTTTCATATGTTGTCCAAAACTCACTTCAATCATGATTTCGATTGTATTAGTCAAGGGACTTCGGAAAAACACTATTCTCACATACTCTTTCTGCAGGACTTCCACTATACCCATGCACCATCGATTTGGTGTGTCTTTCTTGTCACTTCCTCAAACTGTTACTTCATTTTCAGAAAGCTTCATGCTTGCACCAAGACAGAATTGTACATCTCCTCTCAAGATACTGATTACAGTATCCTTTAGCCAGCTCAGAAGGCCTTCAAATTCCTGGTTTCTTTTTGAAATTTTCTGGTTTCCCTTCCCTTTATCTTCCCTTCCTTAAATCATTCTTCCTTTAGGCTGCCCTTAGATGAGTTATCTATCTCATCTAATGCTATCTCCTCCTTTCCTTTACAGAGCTGACTTTTGTCTATATCTCCTTTATTGTTTTCTAGCTTCCTGCAACTTTACACAGCCTCCATTTCTTCCTCAATTCTAGAATTGCATTGCTTCGCCCATATTTCTCCCTCATGTCCTTCATTCTCTTGACTTTCCAAAAGATACTTGTTTTTCGTTAGGTGCATTCTGGACTACATATGCTAAGCCTTCTTGCTTTCATGGCAGTTTGTACAATCCTCTCTGCATGTATAGTTCCAGAAATACACAATGTGCTTTGATGTTTCCTCCACTGCCACTCAATGGAATAAAGATCTCCATTTTCACCATCTCGGTTTCTGCCTAGACTCGCTAGCCTCATTCTCTATTATCAGCCTTTTCTGTTGTTGAACTTTGCACACAATTCAGGAGGCTCTTAATAGTCCTCTCCACTATAATAGTTTCATCTTCATATTCACCTTCTCCAAGGAATGTCCCTTGTTCTGGTTCACAAGAGTGAACTCTCTCTTGCTAATCATGTTCTTCATCTCTCAACTGAGCATTCATCAGGTTCCTTAGCTTCTCCTTCAAATTCCTAGCATACAGTTGCCTAGTAGGGCACTTAATATTTTTCTTAAGATCCTACCCTATTCTCTGGTTTTCATTCTCCATTTTTTGTAGCAGCATACTCACCACAGAGTCTTTCCTTTAAATCAACCATTTCTTTGTCGAACTCTTCATCATTCATCTTTATGTGGCTTCTTTCTGAACCCATCATATGACTATGCTCTGTCATCTCTTTTTCCTTCTCAATGAGCTTCTCCATGCTCATTTTGAGTTGCAAACAAGAGTCCACAAAACACCTCACCAAGCTTCTCCCCTCTGGGCTTTGGCCTTTTGGTATCACAAGTTCTCGTCCTCTAGATCCTTTCTTCTTGCCTCTGGGCTTGGCCTTTTGGTATCACAGGTTCTCCTCCTCTAGAACCTCTCAAGCTTCCTCTTCTCCTCTGGGTATTGCACATTGCTCACCTCTCAAGAACTTCGCTTTCTGTCTTGAGGACTTCCTATGTCATGCCCTCAGCTGGAACACTTCTCTATCTCTTTGCAGCTTCTCCACTACAATGGTTTTTTGCCACAGTTCTCTTCCCTTCTGTTGCTGCCTACAATCACCAATTTGTTCACTAGGTTAAAATAAAACCATAAGACCCGTTTTACCTGCCAGGCTCCTCATATTGAGATTTCAACCTCCTATATTCCTTCAAGTGCTTTGATTGTCTTCAACTCTGCTTCTTGACTAAATGCTCTGTCCCAATCCTTCTGTATTCTGGTTCCTTCTCCAATCTCTGTCCTGAATTTAATTAGTCCTTGTTCTGCCTGTACTACTCTGCTCCTCTACCACCAACTACCCTTGGTTCTTTGACTTGCTCTCTCATCCCTGAGAAGTCTTTTCAATTTTCTTCGCTGGCTGAAATTCTTCCGTAACACATACTTTATATCAAAATCTGTTGTTAAAACAAAATGCCGCTAATATCAGGGACCTTTTAACTTCGATAGACATGGATTGATAGTAGATATGGAGATTGAGCCTTTCAATATTATACTGGATTGAAATATTCACCACTAAAAGTGGGTAAGGAAATGAACGGAGGGCTGATTTAAAAATATGTCCCATTACCTAAAGGTTTCAAGAGATATCTGAGCCACAACTGAACGCATGCAGGGCATAATAACAGCCAGTTAACCCTCAGAATGACGATTTGCGAACCGTTCCTCTAGCCATCTTGGAGAATGAATTCCTGCCCGCCACCAGAGGGAACTAGTCTCAACTGTAAATATCCCTATTTTATAGGACACAATACCCAAAAATGATGATGATCACCCCAACCTTCAAGAGTTTAAACACGGCGGAGGCGTATTTGCTTTCTGTTTTAATATCGGCAGTAGGATAGTGGATACTAAATGCTCTACAGAGCTTCAGAACTATATAGTATTTTGGACTTTGTGATGTGTTTCCATAGTATTATTAGACATCAACAGCCTGGATAATTTAGGGAGTAGTCTAATAATTGTTGCCTTTCCTGTGTATATCTGGTGATATAAATTCTTGTAAGATCGTAAATTTTAGTTGTTTAAAAGGTGTTTTAAATGAATAAATAAATTTAACACCCTAAAAAAATCTCTAGGATACACCATTTACCATATTTACTACCCATTCTTGAATAAGCAAATAGATGGAATGAAAAATGAAGATACTAACAACACAGTGGATGTAAAGAAAGAAACTGACCTTTAGTGGAACCGGGAGAGGTATATTGGCACTTTGAGTAAGACTATTTCCCCACTGCCATACAACAAGAAATCCAGTACAGTATATGATCAGCATGATCTTTCTTTGCATTTAATATCTTATTTGAGGGATACGTCAAATTATAAGTATCATTCTAATCCAGTATATTGATCAGCATGATCTTTCTTTCTATTTATAATCTTTTTGAAGGACACATCAAATTATAACTA
This sequence comes from Pinus taeda, assembly GCA_000404065.3. Taxonomy (NCBI): domain Eukaryota; kingdom Viridiplantae; phylum Streptophyta; class Pinopsida; order Pinales; family Pinaceae; genus Pinus; species Pinus taeda. The sequence continues at coordinate 35,947 of APFE030367196.1, forward strand.
TCATTCTTTCTTTGCTCTGAAAAAACAAATAGGAAGTCAGAAATTTTGAGATGCTATGAAAATTCAGATATGTAAGCATCCTGACAAACCTCTTGATGGAGTTCCTTGTGCACAAAATTCAAAACAAGATATTTAGATGTTACGTTTTCCAGTTAACAATATACACTTCATTTCACAGTAAAGTAATTAATATCTGGGATATATATCATCTAATCTTAGATTACTTTAAATTTAATAATATATAATTCAACTTATATAATATTAATTCAACTTATAAAATATTAAGTACTATACCATGGACTGCATATAATCTTTGATGATCTAACTTCAAAAAATTTCTAGATCAGACCAGGTGAGGCCTGCCCATCTTAACCCAAGTATTCTTAGGTAAAGATCCTTGTCCCTTTTCTTTGAGAATAAGATGGTGTTAGTAATAGTCAGTTCGTTAGGGTTGTGAGTGAGTAGGCTTAGTTAGGAGAATGCTAGCCCTTTGTATTTGAGAATGAGTTAGTTATGTTGTCTCTTGATGATCCAATGTTTCAATGAACCAATGAACCCCTAATCACACTTTCCAAAATTGGGAAAAAAAATTTACATGAATATCTTACGATCACTATTACTCTGCTGTCATTGGCAATCAGACAATGAACTAGCACATCCTTATTGCAAGAGTTAAGCAGGAACACAGATGGCTGTCATGGAATGTGTTGACTTCCATTATCCGATGTTTCAAGAAAATCCATTTCATTGTCCTCCCATGCATTGAATCCATTGCTTCATTACAGAAGACCCCTTAATCTTATATTAATATTCTTTTTTATAATTGTTTAGCTGAAAATGGCAAGATTAATTTGTCCCGAACAGGATTTAGTGCAGAACCTATTGCATCCCTCTGTTAATGTTGGATGACACGTAACAGTATGGGAGGATGTGTCTCCTGGGCTTAATGTTAGATGACACCATGGGAGGATGTGTCTCTTGAGCTTAATTAGCTTAATGTTAATGTTAAATGACAACTGCTACCATGGGAGGATGTGTCTCTTGAGCTTAATGTTAAATGATACTTAACACTATGGGATGTCATACAAAATGACACCTGACAATATGATGTCTTCTAGTTTAAGACCTGATTTTGACATTTAATAGACATGGAACACAATCGTAGTCAGTTAACTTTGCTCCAAACCTATTAGATGACCAGAATCTGCAAGATGTTCCAAACCCATTAAATATCCAGAATCTACGATTGTAAATGTATTCAGTCGAAGAACCCAGTCCGAAAACACACTGATTATTGCAATCGAGTCTATGCTTACTCTTAATCCAAATAATAAGGTTGAAAAGCTCGATAAATTGTCATGGTGGATATCAAAGTCATCGAAAATTAAGACTTCAGTCAGCAAGCCACATACAGGCTTAGAATTCAATGTGCAAAATATTTGCCATTGCCCATTTTGGCCATAAACAGTGAGATTTATGTTTTATACACCTGAAAAAGTGTTTTTTCACTAACAATGTCCACTGAGTTTCCTATAGTATGATAGTGTGAAGATATGTTTCCTATAGTTGGGGTTATTCATATTATACTATTATTTAATTATCAATATGAAGTTTATTTGAATTTTGTGAGGTACTTGGCGCAGTGTACAGAAAAGAAGAATTTATTCTAGTCACATTTACAAATATACAATCACAGGAAAATAAAAACAACTTCATTTACACATCCAACATAAAGAAAACAGAGTCAATGGTTTTCTATGTTCTAAATCCCAGGCTTGATTGTTGGCACCTCACATGATGGAGGCAAGAATTTATTCTAATCACACTTACTAGTATACATTCTAAGGAAAATAAAAACAATTTCAGCTACACATCCAACATAAAGAAAAGAAAGTCAGTAGTGTTCTAAATCCCATGCTGGGTTGTTGGCACCGTAAACTTACTAATATACAATCTAAGAAAAATAAAAACAACTTCAACTACACATCCAACATAAAGAAATAACGTCAATAGTTTTCTAAATCCCATGCTTGGTTGTTGGAACTTCACATCGTTGCCTTTTGGAACAATGCCCATGACTCTCACCATTCAGCTTTGTTTCCCAAATGGAATAAAAAACATAGTGATTCTGCAACAATCTGATTCTATAGCAAAATTTATAAAAATGTTGAAAACGTAAATTAACGCACAGGAAAGCAAATAACAAAATGACAACAATTAACTTGCAATAACATAAACTAACTCACAATTATATACAGAGATTGAAAGCAAAGTGCCTCATCTCAAATGGGTCCCCTCAAGACTCGACCTGTGTAGAGGCACTCTGAAATCACCAAAGTAGAATTGTTACCACAGAACGCGAATAAAATTCAGAAATGAACACAGGAAATATAGCGCGAGTAGGTTATACTAAAAGAGCCTATTTTGCATACACCTATACCAGTGTTCCGAATAATATAATCAATGCCCCATCTGTGCTGAGGCCTATTCACTGGGTGCCCTTAGTGCTACCCTCGTAGCCCGTTTAGGAGATTCCCATCAACCAAACTCTCACCAGCAAGGCTACATCAATGAGGCTGGCTTTTCTTTCTATTTGGGTTTAATTGGAAGGGACATGATTTGTGTGATGTAATTAGGTTTAAAGTGTAAGGGTAATTTTTCAAGCACTTCTAAAGTTATTGATATATTGAAGGGACATAATTTGTCTCAGGTAATTAAGCTATAAATTATTAATATATTTAACTTATTTACAAATAGTTTAAATTTTAATGTCATTAGAAAAATTTGATTCTGAACCAATTTATCTGACTTATCTAACCAATGCACCCTGGTTTAAAAAAAAATGATAAATACAGTCAATGTATCTAACTTATCTAACGGAAGATTCTCAGTAACTTATCTAACGGAAGATTATCACTCTAATCAGACTGAGATTATATGTCGAAGTGAGAAATCCTCAATACTGAAATCAGATGATCTTTTTAATATTTTGGAGTATTTTGGAATTTAAAACAGCCAATTATATAAAATTCAAATTGGCTTGGCCCCTGCAACTAGCTATTAAAAGACACGACGAAAGTAGCTACACCCAAAAACTTACTTGAAACAGAAAACCCTCTACTCTTTTTACATCCACATTGGATGGCAGCTTCATTGTTCCCAGAGAAATAGGCTCTCCAAAATCCCCTGTTTCAACTATACCGCCTCCAAAATCGGTAGCATTCACAGTCCATATTGATTTATCATGGATTGGGCTTACAAATCTATTGCCAGGAAAATGGTTGAGATTGAGAAAGCCGCCAAAATTGGGTGTGAATTCAGCTCTGTTAAGCGGGCCTGCGGAACACATTGGGCCACGGGAAGAACAGGGAGGAATCGAAAAAGCAGAATTCACATGAACCCCACATAGATTAGTGCATTTCAAGCCAATGCCCGAGGCCATTAGAGCAGCAGAAACTTTCTCGGAGACTGTAAATTATTTTAGTGAGTAATATTTCAGCATCAAATAGATAATGGAAGGTGGGCATGTTTTGTTTGGAGAAGATCGCTCAGAAAATAGAGTCCACAGGATTGGCTACCGCTGTGGATATCGTGTTTCCTTTTGAATTTAGAGGTGGTCTGAAAAGATGGGATTTCTTTTAATAAACTTGGGTAAATGTTATAGGTTCAGACACTCTTGGATATTGTGTAATTTTAGAATTGGAAGGATGTTATGGGAGTTTTATTCGTTTAGAATAGGTATAATTAGTTTAATTATATAAATTAAATGTCCGATAAATATAAGTTGATGATTAACATCAAAATATTTTAGGTTGTTATTGAAATTTAAAGATGATGAAAATTAATTAAATTACAATTTATTTTAAATTATTATTACTATAATTAATTATATAATTAATTATAAAAGTATATATAATATATATATATATATATATATAATTTTTTTTAATAAGATTTGTAATTATGGAGATCCACTTATTTTAATGTGGAGATTCCTAATTTGTAAAGAGATTTTGATACTTATCAATACATGCCAAAAAATCATAACTCATTTCACATGACATTTATCCATATGATTTTTTTAATTAATCAATTAATTAAAAAAAGCAAAAAGGTCATAACTATTTTGGAGATAAATTTCAACCTTTGATTTATGAATACTACTAAGAATATTCTAAAATATTTCGTGGAGATTAGATCTCTACCATCCATCTAATAATTGTTGATAATTAAATTAAAATTTTGGAAGTCTTATTCCAAAATAGACATGCTTATTGACGTAAATATATTGGCAATTAGGTATAGGATCTTAACTTCATGTACAAAGTTAAATTGACATAGATTTTTGATACAAGTTGTTTCAAGTAATGTGGTCTTCCTTGAATAATGGTGATAATTCAATCTACATATATGCATAACAACCACTAATGGTTGTCCTTACTACACTAACAAGTGAGTCATGGTAGGTTTTGCCACCTTGTAAAAAAGATAAAATGATGAGTTACTTTTCAAATATAGCATAAGGGTTTCATGGGTGATTCATACCAATGTTTTTTGAATTGTATCACATTTACTTCTATATTATTAATCATTAGTATGGTCTTGCAAGGCTACGTGTCTAACTCATTGATTTATAAGTCTAAAAAATAAAATCTTATACTTCTAAAAGTTATTGTTTAAGGATCATAATCTTTCATTTTCTTTTGCATATTTTTTCCTTGCTTTCTTTTGATTTTACTCCAACTTAACACTCTATTGGGGCTATTGGAACATTGATAACCAACAATGGCTAAGTTGTCACATTCAATGGATCCATAAGAGTTTACTCCATTTCCTTAATTCAATAATTCAATTCATGGCCTCTGGCACATGTGCCCCAAGATACTTTCTACAATGAGATCAATGGGAGGAGAGTTTCCTCAAAATTCATGATTGCGTTAGTGTCTATCATGCTCCTTTAGAGAGGTAAAAATAATATTTGTTATAGTTTTCAATGAAATTTTCTTTGAGGTCTTGCTAGGCTATGTGTCATTGTATACCTTCAAGCCTTTCCACTAAGAGGGATTCATATTCCCCCCCTTAGTAGTATATGAAGATTTTTCCTTCATACTCTAGACCAGAGGTATGATCATGAGCATAATAGACTCTGTGTCAAAAGGTGATATGTTTGTAGCATGGAAGTTGTGTCTAATGTGGATCTTCATTATCCAAAACAATTTGGTCAAGAAGATTCTTTCTTAAATCAAGATAAATACATATCCAGAGTGGTACCCACCCTAATCATCAAAGAAGCTAACCCTCTATTAACGAACCTTGTGTATATCCCACTTGGGACCAAAGAAACAACTTTATTTTCAAGCGAAAAACAAAACAAAACAAAACAAAACAAAACAACAAAAACAAAAACAAAAACAAAACAAAACAAAACAAAAAAACAAAAACAAAACAAAACAAAAACAAAACAAAAACAAAAACAAAAACAAAAACAAAAAAAAAAAAAAAAAAAAAAAAAAACAAAACAAAACAAAACAAAACAAAACAAAACAAAACAAAACAAAACAAAAAAACAAAAAAACAAAAAAAAAACAACTTTTATTTATATAAAAGGTGTTACATGTTTTGTAGATCATAAGACAACACACTACCAAAAACAAAAGCAAACCATACAAACATAAACCAAGGGCATAAAATAAACAACGGACACCCCGAAGACTGAAACACCACTTAACCAGAGAAAGTAACCCACAGAGGAGCCAAAAGAGGATGCAACAAAATGGCAGCAATGACCTAGATCCAACCAGAAAGCTACAAGAAAGAAAGAAAACCAAAATGAAATGTTGGATTCAATCAAAGACAAAGAAAAAACCAAATGCATGGGCGCCCTGGATCCATAGGTTGTATTGAATGAAACCCACAACTGACGATTCACCACGCTTAGAAAACACATCAACCATTGAGTTATGTTCTCAATATATGTGGGAAAAAGAGATATTATTGAAAAAGAAACAACTTAGTGTCCCCCTCCTTCCACAACTTTCCTTCCATGCAACCCTCCAACTAACCATGAGGCTACACAAAATAATTTCTTCTCTAAATATCATTAAACAAATGCCTTTAGCACCTCGACAAAAGTTAATCATTACCACCCTTTCTTGCTTCTCCAAATCCCCCCTTGTAATGGACTACAACATTCATAAGTATCTACAACAAATCCCCACCACGTCACGACTCTTTTCGCTTGCTACTCTACTTTTCATATCTACCACATTGAGTATAAGCATAAGGAAGTGTTCACATGCTCTCAAAATTTCTTCCTCCCCTTCATGAAAATACTTTCCACCAATGCAAACATATCCCCTCCTCTACCTTCACCCACTGCAATGCATGTGAAAAATATTTCTTCTCTATAATAAGTAGAGAATTGACTTGATGAATATGCAATTAATCTTTCATCCCAATAATAGTGAGTATAAGCAAATATATGGATGTATCTCTAACACTCTCAAGTAATAGGGTTTATCGACAATGGGAGACATCTATGAATATTCATATTCAACACCCCACTATTAGTAACAAAAAGGGACAAATGAATAATTATATGTTACACTTGGAGTATGTAAAGGTCCAATGCCTCTTACATTGACGAGCCAACCAACATTTTGAGCTTATTGATGTGGCATTTCTAGGATTTTGGAATTGTTTATGAGTAGGATGATGTATGTAATTCAAGTGATGTGATTGTAGATGGATCTATTGCAACAATGAGTTCACTAGAACAAGTACTTATTGATTACAAGCTATAAAGAATGGAAATGTTGTTGGAGAGATGTGATGAGTTGTGCAATGAGAATTGAAAACTAAAGGAATGGGTAGCAAAATATTGATGCTTGATTGAGGAGGTAATAGTATAAGGAATTTTGAATGTGGAAAGTGAGATAAAAGAGGAGAAGAAAAAACTAGCAAAGATGACAAAAGTTTGTATGATTGTATAGACACGGGTAAATCATCTTAGTATGCACCTAAATGATTTAGATGCTCAAATTGAATGCTTAGAGGTAGAAAATAATGCCCTCTCAACTCACATGACTAATTCCTTATATTGAATAGACATAGCACTAAAAAAATCTAATAGACTACACATGCATAGTCTACATAGAGAAACTTAGAGAAATTGGTACAAACATATCCCCTCCTCTACCTTGAGCCTATTTTCACCAAAACTATACTATAAATTAATTATTCCAGAAAACTAGGAATATAAAGATATCCATTAAGGATATAAATAATATATTAAATATGTGAATAGTAAAAATGAGTATGATAATTTACAAATGAGAACGAGAGGCTTGCTTATATACCAAGCAAGTGTCTCTTCATGAAGAGTCATGTCCTATTAGACATGCCTCTTCAACCTTAATTACTAACTTAACTAACTATTATTTATGATTATTATCTTTTACATTATATTTATATTATTTATATATTTTATTCGTTACATTGCCTTCTTCCTCAAAAAGCTTTGTCCTCAAAGCTTGTCGATGAAAAAGGCTTGATCTATTTTTCTGCTTCGAAAGTCTTTCTGTCTCGGAATAGTCATCCTTGTCGATACAAGTTGATAAGATATTCTTAGTGACAAACAAAATTGTCGCACTGAGAAGGGATCAGACCATCCCAAACTAATCTTCTGTATAGTATTTTGATCACTGGAATTTTGTAACGACTTGTTAGCATAGGACTGGATTGATGTTATGTCATTATTCTCTGGAACATCAATTTGTTGTTTCTGTTCTGAATGGTCCTGATACGTAGCTTGGTTGAGTTGTCTAATCTTGTGATTCGGATGCCGATATAAAGTTTTTAGATTTTCTTCTGGTGATGATGTTATTAAATTGGTTATGGAACTTTCACTTGGGATGTTAATTGTCTGAACTGCAACATCTACGTGTGTTGTTTCTTTAACTGACTTGTCTTCTTGAGTTGTCATATTCACTTGATCGGTATTTGTTGTTTTGTCATCAACTTGAATTCCTACATTTGATGCTTCTTTCTCGATAAGTTGTTGTACCTTGTTTTCTAATGACTTCTTATCCTTCTTAAGTTTCTTAATTTGCGACAGTAATTTTTCGCTATGGTTTTTAAATCGAAAAACTTCTTCATTTTTGTCAATATTGATTTTGTCGATTTCTTTTTGCATATTTTGTAATACCTTTTTACCTTCATGAGACATTACTTTTGAAATATCTGAGATATCTTCTAGTGTTACTGAATTTGGTTTTAGTGTAAAATCTTGGAGCGTTACTTTCTTCTTCTTGTAAGAAAATGTTAAAAACTTCTTCTTTGTATTTAGAATAAAGGAAACTAGAGTTTCCATCCAAGGTAAACCCAAAATAATGTCCCCTTGATTGTCCCATAGGGTCTGAACTGAGAATTGTGATACAAATATATAATCTTCAATGTTCAACTGTAAATTAGCTATGTCATATATTTTATTGCAAAAAAGGTCTAATTCTAATTTTTCAGTTATATTTGACTCTGGAATCACTAGTTGGTTTGCAATTTTAGGTGTTATATAATTTGCATCTTCTGTCGGAGAAACAGAAATAATAACATCTTTTCCTGCTAGAGTTCCTTTAATGTTAAATAACGCTTTACCGACTCTGGGTGCGGTTTCTGGGAATCTTATGGCCTTCATTTTTGTATTAGACTCCATTTTTGCTTCTTGAATATTAAATATTTTTTAAATTACTTTTCTCTTCTTTTTAATAATTTTTTTTCAAGAATTTATTTATTTATTTATTTTTTCTATTATTATTATTATTTTTTTTATATGATATATTCTCTCTCCTTTTTCTTTCCCTTTTTTTTTATATAATTTCTCCTTTTTTTTCCCTCTTTTTTTATATAATTTCTCTTTTTTGTATATATTCTTTTAATCTATAAAATATATTTCCACTTCTCTCTTATAAAAATCTAATATTAATATATTATAATATACGTATATATATATATATTTTCAAATATTCTCTTCTTCTTTTCTTTCTTTTGTGTTCACTCTTTTCATAAAATTTGTATATAATATAATTTTTTTTCTAATATATATATTTATAAATTATATAAATTTTAATTTATAATATTATAAAAATTATAATTATATAAAATTTTATATATACTTTTTTGAGACCCGCTTTTCCTTTTATATGTAACTATATGAGGCTTATATAGTATCCCTTTTTATAATTATAATAATATTTATTTTTTTTCTCAGAAAATTTGGTTGGATGAGACGTGACTCTTGGTACGGTCACAATCTTTAGATTTGAACGATTAAAATTATTTAGATCACACCTTTTTTCTCCAACGTTATCAAAATATCTTTTACTTTTAAAATACCATGGGCAATTACCATGGGTTGTTTCTAAAACCTCCGTTAATGTTCTCCACGTAAAATGTAAAACTTACCACTAGTTTCTAAAACCACGGGAAATTACTAATGGTTTCTAAAATACCATGGGAAATTACCATGGGTTGTTTCTAAAACCTCAGTTAAAACCTCAGTTAATGTTCTCCACGTAAAAATGTAAACTTACCACTGGTTTCTAAAACCACGGGCTTTTCCACGTAAAAAAATTTAAATATACTTAAAAAGGTTCCCGCTTTTCTTTATTATGCACTTTTATCAATAATGTAAAACCCTTTTATATATATATATATATATATATATTCACCTTTTTTGTTTGTTTGTTCACAATATTTTATTTCCTTTCCTCTTTTCTTTTTTTTTATATACCCTTCTTCTTTATTCTTTATTATATCTTTATTCTTTATTAATTTTTTTTTAAATAATGGCCAAAGACCTAAAAAAAAAAAAATGGAGAATCTTCCAATATATAGCGAAACGCTTCAATTATGACAGCAACAAAGTTGATGATAGGTTGATAGCCAAAGGCCTAGTGATCAGCCAAACGTGGCTCTGATACCAATGAAGTGAACAAAGTTCCTTCTATAAATTAATTATTCCAGAAAACTAGGAATATAAAGATATCCATTAAGGATATAAATAATATATTAAATATGTGAATAGTAAAATGAGTATGATAATTTACAAATGAGAACGAGAGGCTTGCTTATATACCAAGCAAGTTTCTCTTCATGAAGAGTCATGTCTTATTAGACATGCCTCTTCAACCTAATTACTAGCTTAACTATTATTTATGATTATTATCTTTTACATTCTATTTATATTATTTATATATTTTATTCGTTACAGTGTAGACGCAGCAGGCCCTATGACAATAAAACAAAATATTCAAAATCACTGAAAATTCAGACTACTTCCCTCCAATTAAAGAGAAAAAAATATCACCTTTCATGCCCCGATAATGATTAGTAGGAGACATTTTTGATGGTGCAGGTGCAGGATGTATTGTGCCTCCTTTGGGAGACTCAAATGGACTAGAAACAGGCCCTGCAAAAAAAATTTGAAAACAAGTTTAATGTTTTCTGAATAAATGTTGTGTGGATATCAGGAATAACAGTTGCTGCATGAACCCATGATCTTTTACTTGGTGGTGCTTCCCAAGCTACATTTGGTGTCTTCTCGGGTGCTTTAGAAGAAGCAATGTTTGTTGGAGCAGCAACAGGCCCTAAAATACAAAATCAATGGTCCAAAATTACTTAATATTGATCATTCTACCAACCTGAATGAAATTCTTGAAAACACAAAAAAAATTGAATATATACCTTTCATTCTTTGATGATATGGAGGGGTAGGGAATGTTACTGACGGAGGGACTGGAAGAACTCCCGAGTGTCTTCTGTAATGCTCCGGTGGAGAGGCAAGTGGAGGAGGAGAAAAATGACCTGCAAAAAATGTAAACCACTTCAATTATTTGTAGATAATAAGAGAATGTTTATGCTTCTCAACACTAAGGATGACAAGAATCACAGACCTCGACTTCTGGGTGGTATCACCAATGGTGCATGCCACTGTGACCTTATCGTTGGTGGTGGAGCTACAGGTATTCTCAAGTTCTTCGGGGGTGGTTCAGAAGGGGCATTGCGTGGAGGGGTATGATGCCCTGAAATATAATGAACGAGAGAATCTTAAAAAGCCTTGATAATAATAACCTTCAACAAAAACCCAATCAGAACTGAAGAGGGAGAACTTGTCTACCTTTCACTCTCGGATAATGTGATGGGGATGGAATTACAATGGGTAAGGCAAATATAGTTCTTGAATTGGGTTGTTCTGGTGGAGGGATATTTGAAGGGGAAGAAACAGGCCCTCACATGCAAATTCAGGCAACTGCTTACAAGCAAAGCATAGATTATGTGGTACTTCTAGTTCCAGACATTTAGAAAGAAACAATTCACACACCTTGCATAATAGGTGCAGTCATTGCTGGTGAATGTCTCCATGATCTTTTTCCCGGTTGATTTGCCACAGGTACTATTGATTTCTGCCGATGTGAAATAGAAGGAGAAAGACTTGGAGGAGAAGCAGAAGGACCTAATACAGTAAATAGTCCATTAACAAATTTTGATTGTCACCTTCACAAAATAATCCTCATGATATGGGAGGATAAATATGTACCTTTCACGTTCTGATTATTAGGGGGGGAGTGAACTCTTATTAATGGGGATGCCTCAGGTGTCCCTGGATACTCAATGGGGGGTTCTGAGGATACGCTGATTGAAGGAGCAACAGGCTCTGCAAAATTAACAACAGCTTGTGATGACTTTATAGAAACATGAACATAATTCTGTTTTCCAAGAAAGGAAATATCTCTGAAACCTTGATTCTTAGGTGCCAATGCACCTGGTGTTTGCCTCTTTAATCTGCTCCTTGGCTGTGCTGCAACAGGTATACTTGGTTTCTTTTGATGTGGTACAGAGGGAAAAATGCTTGGAGAAGAGGTAACTGGTCCTACATAAAAAAGCAATCACTCAGCCATTGCCAAAAGTCAGCCATAGTTTTTCATGATGAAATCTATATATATTTAAATCTGGAAAGAACCATTTATCTACCCTGCACATTTTTCCCTCGATGATATTTGGGGGAATGAAATGCTATGGATGGGGCTGACTCAGGTCTTCCTGGGTACTCTGTGGGAGGTTTGGAGGGTAGGCTGATTGGAGGAATGCGATGCTCTGCAAAATTTAAAACAAAAAATGACGATTTATAGAAAAATAATCATATTTTTCCTGTATTCTAAAGAATAGAAAGTTTCAGACCTTGAATACTAGGTGCAAAAGCCACTGGTACTTGTCCCTTTGATATGTTCTTTGGCCATGCTGCCAACGGTACACTTGGTTTGTTCTGAGGTGGTTCAGAATGAAAAATGCTTGGAGAAGAAGCAACAGAACCTACAGAAATAGGAAACACTCAAACATAACCAAATGTTGTTTACATTCTTTCAGGATGAAATTTTGAAAACTTCAAAAGCAACATATATCTACCTTGCACAATATGATGGTGTACATGAGATCTCCCTGAGTACATGGGGGATTTTGAGGGTGGGCTGATTGGAGGAATAACATGCTCTGCATAATTTTAAAAAGAAAGTAATGAGCTTATTGTAACATAATCATAAAACAGAAAGTAATGAGCTTATAGTAACATAATCATAATATTTCCAGTGTTCTAAGGATAGAAAATTTCAGACCTTGAATCCTAGGTGCAAAAGCTATTGGTGCTTGTCCCTTTGATATATTCTTTGGCCATTCTGCCAAAGGTACAGTTGGCTTCTTCTGAGGTGGTTCAGAAGGAAAAATGCTGGGAGAAGAAGCAACTGACCCTACAAAAACAGAAATCATTCAAACATAACCAAATGTTTGTTACATTCAGGATGAAAATTTAAAAATCCAGAGGAACATATATCTACCTCGCATATTATGATGGTGTGCATGGTATCTTCCTGGGTACTCCGTGGGGGGTTTGGAGGGCAGGCTTATTGGAGGAGTAACATGCTCTGCAAAATTAAAACAGAGAGTAATGAGTTTATAGAAAAATAATCATAAATTTTCCTGTATTCTAAAGAATAGAAAGTTTCAGACCTTGAATACTAGGTGCAAAAGCCACTGGTACTTGTCCCTTTGATATGTACTTTGGCCGTGCTGCCAACGGTACACTTGGTTTGTTCTGAGGTGGTTCAGAAGGAAAAATGCTTGGAGAAGAAGCAACAGAACCTACAGAAATAGGAAACACTCAAACATAACCAAATGTTGTTTACATTCTTTCAGGAAGAAATTTTGAAAACTTCAAAAGCAACATATATCTACCTCGCGTAATATGATGGTGTACATTAGATCTTCCTGAGTACATGGGGGATTTCGAGGGTGGGCTGATTGAAGGGATAACATGCCCTGCATAATTAAAACAGAAAGTAATGAGTTTATAGTAACATAATCATAATATTTCCAGTGTTCTAAGGATAGAAAGTTTCAGACCTTGAATCCTAGGTGCAAAAGCTATTGGTGCTTGTCCCTTTGATATATTCTTTGGCCATTCTGCCAAAGGTACAGTTGGCTTCTTCTGAGGTGGTTCAGAAGGAAAAATGCTGGGAGAAGAAGCAACTGACCCTACAAAAATAGAAATCATTCAAACATAACCAAATGCTTGTTACATTCAGGATGAAAATTTAAAAATCCCAGAGGAACATATATCAACCTCGCATATGATGATGGTGTGCATGGGATCTTCCTGGGTACTCCGTGGGGGGTTTGGAGGGCAGACTGATTGGAGGAGTAACATGCTCTGCAAAATTTAGAACAAAAAGTGATGATTTATAGAAAAATAATCATAATTTTTCCTGTATTCTAAAGAATAGAAAGTTTCAGACCTTGAATACTAGGTGCAAAAGCCACTGGTACTTGTCCCTTTGATATGTTCTTTGGCCGTGCTGCCAACGGTACACTTGGTTTGTTCTGAGGTGGTTCAGAAGGAAAAATGCTTGGAGAAGAAGCAACAGAACCTACAGAAATAGGAAACACTCAAACATAACCAAATGTTTTTTACATTCTTTCAGGAAGAAATTTTGAAAACTTCAAAAGCAACATATATCTACCTCGCATAATATTGAAAACTTCAAAAGCAAC
>APFE030367208.1:0-11120 GCA_000404065.3 Pinus taeda
CCTCTGGCGCCTCCCCGAGACCCGCCTCTGCGGCTGCTAAGGCGAAGCCTTTCCCTTTGCATAGTGGACTGGAATTGACAAAGAGACGGCGCAGAGAGTTGTGGCTCGACTGGAATTGACAAAGCGGAGGCACAGAAGGCGGGATAACCCCGATACTAGAAGACACAGGAGCGTAAAGAAGATGAACAAATTGAACGGGAAATTCAACAGTATGGACCAGGGCTACCAGAAACACAGGCCAAGGTGTGAACCTCCAAAGGCCCTGATAGGAGAGCCCAGGAGCGAGAGAGAGATAAACAATGTTAACGGGAGACTCCACAGAGAAGACCAGGGCGCTCAGAAGCGCAAGCCGAGGTCTGTACCTGTGAGACCTGCTGCTGCGTCCACAGGTCTGCAAACCACAACACAGAATAACCCAAAGCCAAACATTAACCAAAACAGCAGAAATGAAATGCGTTACCATCCCAGGCGTGCTGTAAATATACTGAACATCCACTGTCCGCGCCATGTGCGAACCAATACAATGCAGCTGCCTCCCGGAAGCCGAAGTTACAGAGCGCGAGCGAAGAATTATGCCATGGGCGGCTGGCTTGCTGTGGGTTATACTACCCTCTTTCAATTTGAAGCGATAGGGGTGGCAGGCCTTAAATGCTGCTGTACAGGTGGCGGGGCTGGGCTGCCACTTGCCCAGTGAGAAGCCTGCCCCTGTACCTCCCTCAATAACTATCACCCGCAGCCGGGAGATGAAGATCCTGGAGCACCAAAGAGTGGCAATCCTGTTGAAGTTGTGTATCCTCTGCATCATGGAGAGTGCCTGTGTAGTGAGGACGATGCTGGTTCACCCCTTGGTTTGCCAATCTATCTGCTACTCTGTTGGCTGATTGTCTAACATGCTTGAAAAGGATACTGTTAGGGCGTCGAAGCCTTGCTTCCAATGTTTCTAGCCTGCTGAGAAGTCTCCAGCTAGAGGTTATTTTTGCCACAGAGGTCCCTGCTTGGATTCTAGTAGCCGCATTGATAAGAATCAGGGAGTCTCCCTCCACCTCCAACGGATAGAAATTATGTTGATCTGCCACACAAATTCCTTTCCACATTCCTTCCAACTCCGCCACATTGTTGGTGTTTGTGCCTGTCGACCCATAGTAGATGTGTTCCACTGATCCTTCGGCATTTCTGATAACACCTCCATATCCTGACGGACCAGGATTTCCTTTAGCAGCACCATCAAAATTTAGTTTGAAAGTAGCTCTTGCGGGGGGGGACCATTGAGAGGGGGAGGTGATCTTGAGAGAATTGCTGGGAATACCTTGCAGGGAATATGAGATGTTGAGATTCCAGGAATTCCAGATGCTCCTTTCACGGGGTGACGTTGGCCAATCATTTTCTGTCCAAGATCTGAGCGCCAACGTTTCTTGTAGATTATGCTTCAAGAGTAGCCAAAGGATTTCTACGGATCTTCTCTTGTTGTTGAAGACCCTATTGTTCCGTTCCTTCCATAATAACCAATACAGAAAGCCTGGAATGAGGTTCCATAAGGAGTTCAAAATGGGGCTTTCATAAGGGTGCTTGGGCCAAGTTCTGAGAGTGTTTGCTATGTCCCCCTGCCTGTCCCTTATTCCGTTGTTGCATTGGTCGACTTTTTCCCAGAGCTGAGCTGCGAGGGGGCAAGTCTCCATGAGATGTATGATGGTTTCTGCTTGGCTGGTGCAGTTGGGGCATCGTGAGGGACCTATGAAGCCTCTTCTTTGTAGATTATCCTAGGTTAGTATGCGGCGTTTGCTTAAAAGCCATAGGAAGGTAGATACCTTGGGCCATAATCTTGACTGCCATATATGAGTCCATAATTGGTCCTTCTCTGTGTGGCTATGATCATAGTGTATGGTATAGGCTTCTTTGGTGGTGAAGATTCCTCTTGAGGTGTGACCCCATCTCAGTTTGTCCGGCTGATTAGAGGGTTTGATTTTCCTTTGATTTAGCTCCTGATCTATATCTGCATAAGTCTCTCCCTGCCAATCTGTCTGCCAAGAGCTAGCGGGTTTCCATTGTTGGAAATCTTGAGTCGCTTGCTGCTGCCATTATTGAGAGACTTTAGATATATCATAAAATTTATTAGTTATTATGCATTTTAAATCTAAATTTATCATACAATAAAAAAATCCTCAAAATATTTTTTTCAATTAACATAATAATACTCTATAAAAGTGTTGGATATCCTTGCTTTGAGGAGTGTAAGATCTTTATTCTCTCAATATTAAGGTGTTAACTATTCTTTGGTTTTCTTTAAAATTTTTATTTAAAAGCATTAAAATGTAATATTTTACAAATATAAAATTGTAATAATATTAATCTTTATGATATTATTTTAATGTAGTTAAGGTTTTTGAAAATAATATACAATACAAATTAATTATACATTTGATAATTATTTTTCTTATAAAATTAGATGTATGTATAAGAGGGGTGATTTTATGTCATGGTAAATCTAAGTTTAATTAGAGTTATGTAATTGGAATTCAAGTTTAATTTTCTTTATTTTTCCACTCGACTAGTTTATTGCATTCTAGGGTTTTTCACTTTAATGTAGCCATGGTGCACTCAAGGGGAGGGAGAAGTCTCTTTCTTATAGAAACATGATCTTTGGCAATGCACGAATCACAAAATGAAGGGCTACACATGCAACCCCTCCATTCAATTTTCGTGATAAGGGGAATGTATGAAGGGAATCTCTTCTTCTAGAGATCCACTACTAGGAGCTACCTAGCAATGATGAGGATGAGGCCATTATTTTTCTAGAGAAACACATACCTTAAATGTGAGATTAAATCTAATAAGATTGAGGCATATATTCATTTTACGCAAGACCATGTCTTAATTAACAAGTTCATGGGATTTTGGTCCATAAAAAAAGCCTTGATAATATGGATACAAAAAGAGCAAATTGATTTGGAGTTAGGAGCAAAGGAAATTTTCATAATAATCTTTGCCAATATTGAGAATTGGAATTGAACCTTCGAAAGATTTTACTTCTTTAATTATGTTGGACTATACCTCCAATTTTGGATGGACATTTTAAGCCAGGAAAACAAAATTTCAAAATGATGCCAGTCTAGATCTAGCTCTTCTCTTTTGCAAAAGAATTATGGGAGGAAGAAACTCTTTAGGGCATAGGAAATGTGTTGGGGCACTTTGTCAAAACCTTCAAGATTACTCAAAGGGGACTATATACATCATATGCCATGATCTATGTGAATATGGACATATCACAATTCCTATTGGCTTTGATTGATATATTGTATTAGGATATTGTATGGAAGCAATCATTAGACAATGAGAACATCCCCTTGCAGTGACAAAAATGCCATGAATATGACCACCTTTTCAGGGATTAACCCACACAAAAAGAAAATCCTACCAAAAAATTTGAATCTCAAATGAACAAGGACGACTTTGTTTAGCCCAATCAACCAACTTCCATGACATATATGGAAATATCAACTGGTAATAGCTTTGAGTCACTAGCTAATTTATAAGATCCCTCCTTTAAAGAGGTATCCCAAGGTAATATAACCAAAAACCATGTGGCAATGGGTTAATATCAACAACTAGAGGAAAAACAACAAACCCAACTAACAAAGTCAATCTCATAGCCAAAAAAGAACATACCCACTACCAATTAGGTGATTATGCCAGAAGGACCAATCCAAGAATTCAAGACACCCCAAAAAATATGGATCTAGATTCCCTAGATATCCAAGCCATTGCAGTTGTTTAGAAGGGAAATGACCCATAGTCGATCTTAGAACATTAGGTACAAATCCTCAAGGGAGCCTTTCTAAAAAAAGATACTCATCACACCTAACAACCATCATGTAATAACTTTAATAACCATAATCTAGGCATGAATCTACATTCTTTCAGAAATCCCTTAAAACCCTCGAAGGATGACCAAAGAAGGGGAAGGAGAAGTAATAAAAATATATTATAGGAATTAGATGAGATTCTTGTCAACTTCAAAAGAATCTTCCACTTCTACGCTCACTTCCCCTATATGCTTGGCTCAGTTGTTTTAAGTTGCTTCCTCTCATTGAACTTGGAATCTTCCTCTATTTCCTATTGTCGTTCACCCCTTGTCAAACTTCTTTGTCTTCCTCTCTGACTTTGTTTTGCAAAATTTTCCACTGCTTTAAGAGTAACTTGGTATGCCTCCCCAACTGTTGTTAGGGGTAGAATGCTTATCTCATCTTGGATATCATATCTCAATCCATTTATGTACCTGGATACGCTTAGCTCCTCATCCTCTTCCACATAACATACTCTAATATTGATTCGATAAAACTCCTCTATATATTCTTTAACCATCATAACCTTTGGTGTGAGATTTTGCATTTTTCTAAAACATTTAACTAATAATATTTTGGCTTAAATTTTCCTTTGAATTTTGTACCATCCTATCATAGCTCTTAACTTTTTCTTTTCCTTTATTTTCCCTTTTTGCTAACACCTCTTCCCAATATAATTTTGTATGCCCTTTCAATCTCATCTCATTAGACTTAACTTTCTTATCATCATTGACATCCTATCAAAAATTGATGTTACAAAATAAGTTTTACAAATTCAGATTTACTCTTAGATTTTTTGAATTTGTTCTTATTTAACAATGTTTATATCTTAATTTTTTTTACCTGCTTATCACACCACAATTTTTATATTATCGTTATTCCCCAAAATGATATCTTTTTTTATGCTTGCATGGTCATACCAAGATCAAGCCTCCTTATTTCATCCATCTTGAGTCAAAAGTGGTTTAGGCTAGACTTTGAAATGATTTTATAGAACGTCTTGTTTTCCATGTGGTTTAACCTCTTGTTATCATTGCATACACAACCATAGTCATCCTCTCAATGAAAAATGGTTTGTTTTGCTTTCATGAAGTGAATAGAATTTTGAAATGAAGTTGTTTTGAATTTGTTGTATCTTTCTTCAAGACTTCCTCTAGATCCATTATAAACTTTGGAAACTCGATTAATCTTTTTTTTAATGATATAACTTCCTTCAATTAATTGTTGAACTCCAAGATATTTGAAAAAAAACACTTCCTTCAATTAATTGTTGATTGTGATATACCAAATATGTAATTTTTTCACATTTAAGTATCATGATTTTCATTTTGTCAATATTAATAATCATACTGAAATTAAAAAAAATCTTAAATATGTGTAAAATTTAAAAATACTTTTCACTAAAATATTTATAATCAATTTAATAAAAAAAAAATTAAATATTCAGAAATATATTAAAATCACATTCTTTTTTTTTTAAATTCTGCAAACTTATACTTCAATTAATTAATTAATGTGCAAATTTCAGTTTAAAACATTCACATTTAAAAATACAAAATCATGAAATTGGCATTTTAAAAATTTAGAAATATTTAAATTAATTAATTTTTTTTTTAATTTGTATATCAAATATTAATTATATTAATATAAATGGAGCATCTCTCCATAACATAATTCTTCGCAGACTTGTGCTCCATAACATAACTTTGAATATTTCCAAGCGGAGCTGTTCCAACTGGACTAGACCACCGAATTCTGTTGGTATACTTCCTATCAACATGTTTCTTGAAAGTGGGATCCATTGCATCTTTGTACAATTACACATAGCTTTTGGAATACAAACACGGAGCAAATTATAACTGAGGTCGAGTACTCCCAGCGCCTTCAACTCGCAAAACTCCATTGAAATTCTTCCTGTGAAGTTATTCTGAGAAAGATTCAGAGTGCGTAATAATGAGAGAATTGCCTAGGGATGGTGAAATGGGACCTTGCAATCCCAATCCAGGCAGTATTATGGTAATCACTCGTTTAGTGCCCTTTCGGCGGAAAATGCCATTCCAAGAGCACATTTCATCAGAGTTTGCTATGGTCTAGTTGAGCATGAACTTCATCTTGCACCAAACAATCTCTCCCCTGAATGGAAATCCTGCAACCAACGAACCTAGGGTTTATCAATTAAAAGCTTTTTTTGGCATATTAATGAAACCCTTTACCAGACAAGCAACCGAACAAAATAAACAACTAAAAACAACCTTGAATCGTAGAGCTTAAGAAGCCAATATAAGGAAACAAAACTGAAAAACCTTGGCAGACTCTCGTCTCTGCACCTCTGTAAAATCTCACGCTTTGCACGTCTACTGTAAAACACTGCCTGGGGTAGGGAACGCGCTTCAGAATTATGTTGAGAATAGATATGCTCCATTATAAAGCTCTGTAACTGCAAAGCCAATTTGTGAACTCTACTGCGGTATCTCTTCAGCCACGGGCTATACACTCTCCAATTACATTTCACCTGCACAAGATACAATGAACACGTGAAAGAAAACTATTTCCCCTTAGACTGCAATCAGAATATATTAATTCCAAAGCCAGAAAGAGAGGAGAGGACTTATTACCTACTGGATAAGGGTCCAACCACGGTGATGTGGGTGATGTCGAGCCAGAGAGCATGTTGAAGACCAGCGATTAGGGATTTGTAAGAAGAAGCATTCATGCCCAGTCCGAAGAAATCATTAACATACTAGCTGAACTTCTCCACAGCAAAACCATCATTGTCGTCGTAAATAATGAAACCAATGTTTCCATGACCAGGTTTTGGTGTGCATGATCCAGCACCGTAACGAAAGGTGCATTCATATCGGACGAGAGCGAACCCTGCTGTTTGGGGAAGCCGACTAGTCTCTGGTTGTTTAGGGAAGCCGAATTTTGGCGAGACTACCGGCTGTGCCATTCAAATTCAAAACAAATTTCGGGTAAAACGCGGCAATTTTAAAATTCAAATTTGATGGATGATGGTTGATGTATCATATATGATGAGTGAAATGCTATGGGGACAACGATGGGCGCCATACTTCATCAATACGTCGCCGGGGCTTTTCGCTGGGCAGCCGGAAAGGTAAGTCGCCGGGCTCTGACAGAGGTACCCTCCATAGCATTAACTTTGCTATGGAGGTGGAAATAGGAATTGCCATGCCAGACACACCCGTAGATGGGAAGTCGTATCCATTTATTTCCATACTCGGCCATAGATACCAAATTCGGCCGAATCGGTTGGAAGAATTCGAAAATTCGGCAATTCGGGCCGATTCGGCCATTAGTACGCTGAAAATCGGTTCGGTTCAGACAATAGTCTGTCAAATTTATTTTTTTAATTTTCTTTAATTTGTGTTTTCAAAGAAGTCGTACTCCAATTCGAGGGATCCACTTAGACAGTTAGACAATCTTTTAAGATAGAAGGGACCAGGATGTTATATGTTATTGACTGTTTGTTTTATTTTTATCGAAGTTATTTTGATGGGTTAGTAACTTTCACGTTATTAATTTTATTAACTTTTACATGGTTTGTTTAATGATTTGTCTATTTTAATATTAAAAATAAAATAAAAAATTCTATATAAAAATTAAATAAATATTGTTATATTAGAAATGTCATTTTTATCAAATAAAATATTTTGTCCTTTTTTTAGATTTTTCATTTTTACAAAAATATTTTTTTGTCTATTTTTTTTAATTTTAATTTATTTCATATAATATTTTGGTTAGTAAGTAATGAAAATAGAATTATTTATTTATAATAAAATTGGTTGTAATTTGGTTGTTTCTTTTTAAGAAATTTGTAAGGAAAATATATTATATGGTTTTTAAATCTTTTAAACAATTAGCAAAATAGCAAGATAGTTCTAATTTAATGATTCTTGATATTTTTAATTTGATGCTTTTTTATCTATATTTTATTCAATTAGTAATTAGGAAATTTTCTAAATATTTATCATTAAAAATTACAGCGTTAGTTACTATCTTTTGATTGACCAAGAGGAGTTGTTTCTACTAATTTCAATTTCTTATTTACTTCCATTTGAAAATTTAGGAAAACAACAAGAATTCTAATTTGATAATTCTTGATAATTCTAATTTGATGATTTTTTATCTATATTTTATTTTAGTAATTAGAAAATTGCCTAAATATTTATCATTAAAAACTACAACATTAGTTACTATCTTTTGATTGACCAATCAACAATTTTAAAGGTGTTGTTTTTTTAATGTTAAAGATTTTGTTCTGACCATTGTATCTTATTCACTTCCATTAATGAGGAGTTCTTTCTACTAATTTCAATATCTCATTCACTTCCATTAAAAAGAATTGTTTCTACTAATTTCAATTGTCTAATTTTATTTGCAACTATATAATATAATTCATAATTGTTAATTTAAATTATTCAAAATTTAAAAAAAAATATTATTAATAATAATGTAAGATGTATATTCTCGAATTTTTTCAGTATTATATTTTAGAGAGTCCAATTTTTTTCGTATCGAATCGAATTCGTATTCGAATTCGAATTCGAACTTGGTAACTATGTACTCGGCTACCTCAATAAATACGCCAATGGCAGCGATTACGAGAGCAACGTCAAGACGGTATTGGTGAATGCCGCTACCCCGAGAGGCGGTTTCGCGACATATACATATGGCGAAGTCAACGGCCTTCTCCATTGCCGCAGCGACGTGTCTGAGGGGGGCTCCCAAAACTGATCCGCTGAGGCATCATAGATGCTTTATCAAGACTGTCCCAACGCAATTGACGCTCGGATTCAGTTGGAATTTTGCTTCATTCGTTTTGAGAAATACAGTTTTGCCTCTGCTTCTCGAGACCACCGACATCTATGCTCTAGAGAATGTTAACACCAACGGTGACGTCAGAGGTTTCAATCACACTCTCGGGGCATGCAAAGCAAAGCTCCCGTGAACGTGAAGAGATTCGCCACTGGATCGAGGGTGGTGAATTCTTCTGTGACCATTTATGGGTTGGAGATGTGCTTCACAAGTGTTGCAGTGCCCGATTGTGGTGTTTGTTTGGAGAAGCGATTAGAGATATGAATCAGTGTTGCTCTTCACGGGTTGCAGCGCAGGTGTATCTGGGTAGTTGCACTTTATGCTTCGAGAAATATTCCAACGCACGTACCTACCATGAGATTTACGTAACGGCAAGCCTTAAAATATTTATTGCCTTAATTTATTTATTTTTCAAATTTATTTGGAAAATTATGGAAATTTTGATAAAATTTGGTAAAAATTTTTGTAAATCTAAATTAGAGCCGTAAAATTTCAAAATTTTAAGTGTTCATGAAACTTATGGAGTTGTTTTTACAAATTCCAATCATTTTTAACCATCAACCTAATTTTTGAAAACTAGGTAAAAGAGGATTTTATTTAATTTCATAAAGAAAAATATAAAATTAACATATTTTTTAAGGAAGTAAATGGGAATTCCCATTTAATTTATGCATTTTTTTATACAGATAAATTAATTGACATTATCAGAACATTGCAATTGATTTGATTTAAAGTTTAAGTTTTAAGTTTGTTTTTTTTTTAATGTTGGAAGTTAATTTACTATTTTG
Organism: Pinus taeda; assembly: GCA_000404065.3. NCBI lineage: Eukaryota > Viridiplantae > Streptophyta > Pinopsida > Pinales > Pinaceae > Pinus > Pinus taeda. The sequence goes on from APFE030367208.1 coordinate 9,464, forward strand.
ATGATGATATCTTCACTTTCTTAATTTTTTAAAAAAGTATGATGATGAACCACACTTGTTAGTTCGAAAGGCATCGGTCAAAAAATTCTCTCATGTGATTCCTACCGAAATACTTTATTTAATTCATTATGGATTACAAAGCTTGAATCAGAAAATATTTATTAAATATTAACATTTAAATTTATATAAAATTTAATAGTAATATTTTATATAAAAAATAAAAAATATTTGATGCGTTTATGAAATATATTAATAAAATTCGTAATAATAATGAAGAAATCATTTTTTTTTACAAAGCTTTATATTTTTCAAAAGAAACAGAGATATACGGATAAATTGGAGTCAATTTGGGATTTCCAACAATGGAACTCCACCTCTTTCACATAACCCAATAGAAACTAGCTATTGGCATAGTAACATTTACAAAATCGTTGCCCAATGGGGCTTACAAACAAAGAACAAAAATCACAATGTTCCCAATACGACATGCGAGTGACCAAAACAAGCTCTCAGAACAAATGTCGTAGGACACATAATACATCTTAAAACCATAAAAAAATATTAATAATGAAACCAAAACACATGACCATACCAAGCACTGAGTTGGGACACGGTATGTTGTTGTAATCCCTTTGGGGAAATGCCTATACTAGGTTGAATTATAACTCAAAAACCACCACTTAGACAGTTGCCCACCATCGACAAAATGCATGCCTTCACCACCAGTTCGAATTACTGTCGTCAACCCATGAACACTAGAACTAGTCGGCTCACCATGGGCACCACCTTCTCACTTGCATGAAACATGGCTTTCAATATGTCTAAGATGGGGTCAATTCAATCCACATTGAAACACAATCTCCTTAACATCCTCTTACCATCCTCAACAGATGGAAAGAGGTTATATTTCTCGACTTACTTGTCTCTAAGAACTAAGCCCAACAATGTCTTTATTTTCCAATGAAGGTCTATTGAATTTAGGAATTGTTTTTTCCTTCCTCTACAATGTCCCATATCTGGAACCCATCTATAACAACCCTCGTCAAAATTCCATGTAAAAGGTAAAAAGCCAAAATATATATGACCATGATCATAAGACACATACTCCAAGATGAATGGCTGGAAAAACATCCTAGTGTAGGTGTTCATTGGTTTATTATGGCTAAGGAAATTGGCAAAGGCTTTGGAAAGGCAAAGTGACATTAATTGACATTTATTTACGAAAATAATGGAAATTAGGAGAAAAAGGAAGATGAAAGGTCACAGGTTGCATATGAGGAGGAAAATGAAGGAGAATAATGGAAATTGTAGAAAATAGAGGCCTCATTGATAAAAAAGGCTTCTGAGGATCAGTTGGCAAGATTTTGCTTAGGCTTCGTTAGTGTAAGCTTTCGACAATTCATTTTTGGAGCTTTCATTCTATTCTCTCTCTCTCATAGTCTTGCATACTTGGAGTTTTCTTGGAGTACTCTTAGAGAGTGTGGCATACTTGGATGCTTGGAGCAAGAAGAAAAAGGAAGAGCAAGAAAGCACAAGAGGACTTCGTGATTAGTAGCTACAATGGGTTTTGGTTGCAAGTACTGTGTTGAGTGTATTTTTTCCTCACTAGTTTTGACATGCATGGAATATGCATGTGGTTTATTGGTCATGATTTGTC
>APFE030367240.1:0-15100 GCA_000404065.3 Pinus taeda
ATAATAACAATGATAATTATATTTTAGAAAGACTTTAAGTCTAATCAATTCAACTACAAAATTTTAACGGATCCAATTTTTTTTTTACGTCTAATCAATTTAATTACCATATAAGTCTAATCAATCCAACTACAAAATTTTAACGGACCCAATTTTTTTTTTTACGTCTAATCAATTTAATTACCAAATTTTAATATTTGAACTTAGGTTATGAATTAAAAAAACTAATAAGAATCAATCAGCTAATCTACTTATCAAAATTCAGAACTTTTTTAATTATCATATTTTTTATTTTTTAACAATTTTAGATAATCACATCCAAAAAAAACTTTAGGTCTAATCAATCCAACTACCAAATTTTAATGGACCCAATTTTTTTTTTACCTCTAATCAATCCAATTATTACATTATGACCCAAGAAAAAAACTAATAACAATCAATCAACTAACCTACTTATCAAAATTCATAACTTTTTTAATTATCATATTTTTTTTATTTTTTTAACAATTTTAGATAATCACATCCAAAAAAACTTTAGGTCTAATCAATCCAACTACCAAATTTTAATATTTGAACTTACGTTATGACCCAAAAAAATAAATAAACTAATAACAATCAATCAACTAACCTACTTATCAAAATTCATGACCTTTTTAATTGCCATATTTTTCTTTTCTTTTCTTTTTTTTATAACAATTTTAGATAATCACATCCTTAAAAATAAATAAACTAATAACAATCAATCAACTAACCTACTTATCAAAATTCATGACCTTTTTAATTGCCATATTTTTCTTTTCTTTTTTTTTATAACAATTTTAGATAATCACATCCTAAAAAGACTTTAGGTCTAATCAATCCAACTACCAAGTTTTAATGGACCCAATTTTTTTTTACATTTAATCAATCCAACTACCAAATTTTAATGGATCTAGAGAAAATTAAACTTACACTTCATAACAAAAGGCCTATAACGACATAATTGTTTTTAGTGTGATTTTTTGGACTTTTTGATGCTGGAATCCGGTGGAAAAAATTGAAGCGAAATCTTGATCTGTGTTATTTAAATTGATTTTTTGACTATACATATGGATTCAACACCCTAAAAAACCTCTTGGACACTTGTATTGTAGAGAGTTACCTATCAAACTTGTGGTTTCAATAAATTCCTGCCAAAATTCAAAAACAAATTATACCAAAAAAACCCATCAAAAAAATTTCAAAAAATCACACTAAAAACAACCCCTCATCAGGCTCCTCTGGTTCCTCTGGTTACATTAATGAATACGAAAATCCAACAATCCTAAATTATAATGGGGAATTACTCTCTCGCCCTCTACGGCAGCTTAAAGCTGCTCGAAGGATGTCACAAATCTTGGATGGATATACCTTTTGAATGAAGAAACAGAGATGGCCAACACATACCCAGGACGATAGTGATACAGAGGTCACCACCTTGAGTCAAGAAAGTGAGTGTACCAGCTTTCTCTTGCAGACAGACTAAAGTGAAAAATAACTAACCAACATATGATTATAAGGAGCATGAAGTCATGGTGAGCACAGGCTCCCTAAAAAACCAAGAATTTCCTTGCTTCCCGGGACCCTCCATCCCAATGCACTGAAGATGGAGTCATTAAGAATTTGAAATCGCTCGTTAGAGGGGGTCCTGGTTACATCTAGTCGCCCCGCATCTCTCTACATCGCTATACCTACAACCATAGTCAGATGGAATGTCGTGACATTTGAAAACACGTATGCATCGCTCCCTTGTGCTGCAAAGTTAATGCAACTACCATCACCTCTTATGAACACGTTAGGTGAATTAAATTTGTGCCACGCTTTGGAGGTAGGATGCCAAGTGGAGTCCTTGGCACACCATCCAAAGGCCGCCTCCAACCTGGCCAATAAAAAACATTACATGTCAATGATTTCTGCAGGGAAGAGATGTTAGACAGATTTCGTCATTCTAAATATTCCAATAGATGGTTGCTGAGACACCACCCCCATCGGGGGATGACTGGTTACCATTGTTCCTATATTGGTCTATCCATTTATGCAATTCATGTGCATCATATTGTGGTTGCCTAGTTAGCCATTCCTCATCCACTGTTAAATCCTTTTCATAGCTACCCCATTTAGCTAAACAATCCATAACCTTGTTACCCTCACGTCTAGTATGAACTGGGATGACGTAGTCGAAAGCTTCTAATATCTCCTTTATATTATTTTCAACCTCATGTACGCACCAACTATTGATAATTTTATCTGGTAGATGACCTAAGAGGAGTTTCTACACCATATTGATCACTATTTGAGAGTCCCCATGAACTTGTAACAAACATATCCCTTTTTGTACTACAATTTGAAGACATTTCTCCAATGCCTAGAACTTTGTCTCATTGTTTGTTATTTCCCCCTAAGAAGAAGCATAAACATGAATTAGCATCATGTTATCATTGCGTAGGATTCCTCTAAAACTAGCTTCTCTCAAGTTTCCTTTTGAAGTGTCATTAAAACTTAGTATTAAAAAGGATTGCGGTGGAAGAGTAAGGAGTTTGCTTACCGTTGATCCTATTATGTGAACAGGTTTTGAAGAAACTATTTTGTCAACTTCAGTTGTAGTGTCGTTAAAACAAATAATGTTTCTACTTCCATATTACCATCTCCCAATTCAGGCAGGTTTGACAACAAGGTTTCACTTATATTGGAGCGAATTATCTCCTGCAACACATGAGGGGATCTATATCTTCCTTCGAATACCCTTTTATTTCTCTCCTTCCATAGGTTCCATATTGAAAATCCTAAAGTGAGTTCCCATGCACTTTGTGGTCATGGGTGTCAATACATTATTTTAAACCAATTAAACAACCAACTTTTGATATCCAACTTTTGAAGGATTGTTTTGGACAAGACCCAAGTTGTCACTATTCACCTCAATATTCATGTACCTTCAAATTGTAATTTGATCCAGGTGGATATTGGTGGCGACACAACTATTCCACCTAGACCTCCAGTTAGTTTCATTAGTTTCCCTAATTATAACAACTTTTACTATTTTTAGTAGTTTTTCGGGTCCTGAACTTTCAAAGTTGTTTTGACCCCCTAAATGACATTTTTTGAGGTCTACAGTAGGTTCATAGCCATAGGCAAGGGGCTACCACAAATCCTATAGTACTCAGAGAGATATTTCCAACAAGGTATCGTACGTGCCAAACAAAGATCATATGACCAAGCTACACCCCCGAGAAGTTGGTTGCCCAACTAACCCCGACGGGGTTTGGGGTCCACAAACTCTTTGCGTTCCATCTCCCGGGGGTCAAGGTTTCGGTTTTTCAGGGTTTTCCCTTGTTGTTCAATAATAAAAAGGCCCTTGAGCCTCATTATAACACAGTGCAAAGTCATGTAGCCGCCATATCTCTTCTTAGAGATAAGCTACCATCACCCGAGCTAGTTTATTTCCATTCTGCTTGTAAGAATATTTCAATTCTTTGATATTAATGAAATGAAGATTTATTTTTGTTGCATCTATGTATTTATGTTTATATATGTATTATTTTTCATTCCTGCATAAGTCTGGATCATAATTGGTGAATCTGCAACGCCAGAGAATTGTTCTGAGGAAGACCCTGAATCAAATCAAAATGGCTACTGCTATTCACCTTAGTATCAAAATATTTAAATTTTATTTCCTCTTCAGACTCATTTACATCATAAACTAACATGTCCCCAAAAAAATATAACTAAGTAGAGATCAATTAAACCCAACTAAATAATATTAGAAATTTAGTAATTAAATATATATATATTTGTATTATTATGAATCCTAATTACAATTTTTTTTTGTAATCTTAGTAAGACCTTTCATTCATTAATTTTCAAAGCAGGTTGCATCCATAAAAGAAATTTCACTGCCTCAACCTACCCATTGGGAAACCAGGTCTGTTGGCCATCAGAATGCATTATAAGCCATCCAAAATTTGAGGTTCTTAAGTCTATCATACTCAGTCTTATAGGCATGAATGTCTAAAAATTAATTCACCCTTAACATGCTAATAGAAGTACTACTAATCAACATATACATACTCAGAATTTGACCAAAAAAGGAAATTACTAAAAGCTATTCATTTGAGGACTCCAACAGAGCTGGGTCCTTTGCACTGGAACCTGTTAATTCAGATTGAGGAAGGCACAAATTGTGCTTCTCAATACGACCCGGGAAGACATTCTACTGTTGAAATTGAAATTGAACAAGTTGGAGCTCCTTCTGAATTTCTTGAAATCCTGGACCAACTTTGATGGAACCTGTTGCATTCGTGATAGCTCTGGCTACTATGCTCTTCATCATCCAATAGAGATGGACTGTCTATTTGTACTGGGTGAATTGACCATGAGTGTGGCCTAGATCAGGGACCATCAAGTGTCAATACTCCATCTAAATTTCATCTTCAACCCATTGGTTAGGTCAGCCTCACAACTCCTTATCATCTATCTTACCTGCTCAGAAGTACCTATTATATATGCTTGGGTCGTGACAGTGATATGTTGAGCATCTATTTTTCATCCACTTCTCCTCGGTGAATTCGATGAGGATGCTCCTCGTCATCCCTGTGACTCACTCTTATGGCTGTGCCCACGACCCGCAGTGCTTGATGGGCCTGTGCCCATGGATGGTCAAACAATTTTCGTCAACCCCCTCTGAGTTACAATATACTTATATAACCAGACCGCCAATCGAGAAGAGACCCTTAGCTCGTAGATTGGGCAGTTTCTCTGATTAATGAAACCTATTAAATTTACAGATAACAAGAGCAAGAAACAAGCAATATTAAACCAAAGCAAAATGAAAGCAGAGCAGGCCGAGACAACAATCCTTCATTGGCTCTTTTCTCCCATTATCCACAGTCTGTGCTCAAACATCACACATAATAGATATAAGCTAGAGAGGGTCTATCTCCACTAGATGGCATAGCTTCCCATCATCTCCTAAAGCCACTTCCCATACACACAAACACCAACACATTGCAAAACTAGAAATGACGACATACAAAGAATAATCACAAGCCAATTGAACTGAATATAGAAACAACCATTCCAAGCAAGTGGTAAATTCTTCCCACATAGACAAGGAGCCCAAATTAAACTATACATTCCCATACAGAGTAGTAAGATACCATAATAAACGGATATTGGCTTGGAAACAACTATTTCAAGATAAAATTAAACCACACAGACATGCTCATCAGATGAACAAATATTACCAAGATGCACAATCACCCATTCACATGAGGGGTGTAAATCTTGCAGGCAACATTCAGAATACCAATATGTCAACGGTAGGGATGAATAGAAAGAAATGAAACATACCCTATTACTAGTGCAATGGAGCCGACCTGAATGTCCTCCCACAATAGCTTCCTCCCTGCCAAGCTTGCCACGAGACGAGAACCCAAGTGCTTCCTCTCATCTGTCAAGACCTCACTATACCACAACTCAATTGCATGAAATGAAGTGCAAGCTTCCACCACCTAGAGGGTTATTGCGCAATGGTAATTAACGCCTACCTTATACCTCCCATGCCTCCTCCCATCGCATCAACCCAGTCACACATGCCCTGCAGCTGCCAGAGCTGCCCCTCCTCAATGACTTCCATCTAATCACGATTAAAGTGAGTCCCAAGTGGGACAATGAACTGGCACGCATCCTGATCAAGGATCTGGATTACTTTCTTCCACCTAGTTCTAGTGACAATATTGAACCAAAATCAGAAGCAATGGTTCTAAATCTTCGGAATGATCAATCATCCAAGGGCCATTAAGAATTGTACCCATATGTGAGAATCCCCAATTAGCCAAGAATTCGACAACTTTATTACCTTTTTAAGCACATAGGAGGGGATAATATATTCAAAACAGGGAAGGATAGCACTTATCTCTTCCACAAGATGGGTAGTCTGCCAACTCTGGCTAAGTTTTTCCCAATTAGTGCCCTAGTTAAGCTTTTTGAGTGTCTCAATGACCAAATTTGAGTCATCTTCTACCACCAACTTTCTTAATACTTCTCATCTCGCTATGAGTAGACCATGCTTTACCGCATTGAATTCAGCCTCATTATTACTTGCATAGCCATAATCAGATGCATAAGCATACATAGTCTTACCCTTCGAGTCTCAGAAGAGGCCTCAAAAAGCGCATCCCCAGGGTTACCGTTGGACGCCCCATCAAAATTGAGCTTAAGGAAGCCTAATGGAGGGACTAAAAATTTTGATGAAGAAAATCGAGGGGAAACTAGGAGCTTCCAAGATGATGGAGCCAACATCTGAGGGGAAATATTTAGAGTAGTGAGAATTTGGGCTTCCTGAGGCGCCACCTTCCAGTCATCTGGATGTCATTTCTTTGCTAGAATTGTTTCTCTTGTGTTTTGGACAACCCCATCCCATACTTGCAACTGTGATAGCCATTGGTTCTTGAACACCCTTCTATTCCTCTCCTTCCAAAGTGCCTAGAGCAGGAAGCGAAGGCTAAGGTTCCAAGCTCGGTTTAGGACAGAGGTAGATAGTATATCGTTTCTCCACATTTCTAAGGAGGATTTTATGCTTGTTATGTCTCGATCCAAATGTTCAAATAAGTGAGCTATTCTACTCCATAATTGGTCTACAAAGGGGCATAGGTTTAGAAGGTATTCCATGTCTTCAATATTGGATTCACACAACATACAGAATGGGGGACCCTGAACTCCTCTTTTTTGGAGCTAATCGCATGTAAGGATTTGCTTCCTACACACCGACCAGAGGAAGTATGCAACTGTTGACCAGAAATAGCTCATATAAATTTTCCTCCATATGGGGTTACCATGATCTTGAGGCTCTTCAGTGGCTAGCCTATAGGCTTCCTTAATGGTAAACAATCCTTTGGTTGTGTAGCCCCACTGAAGAATATTGGGGCCTTCAAGGATGGCCAACTTTCTGGATTAGAGTTCTCTATCCAACAACATCCATTGATCATAATTCGATGGGTTAGAACAATCTTATTTCTCCTTCAACTGTCTCCAAGCTATGTTCTGGAAGGGTTTCCAGTATTACTCCATTGTTTTGTAGTTTTCACTGTTTGTATACAAAAAGAGATCTGCAAGATCCTGTCGGCTGAAGATTTTGACCCTTTTTTGCCATGAGTCTTGCCAAAAAATACCTTGTCATCCATCACGAATTTCCCAAAATGTATGGGATTGTATAAGAATCTCTATTGGTCGAAGCTAAATTCTAGATCAAGGACCCTTTTGGAGTTTGTTGGGTTCTTAAAATATCTTCAGGTGATTCTGGCATTTGATGTTTTCGTGTCCAGATGATTTTCCGCAAATCTTTCCCACCTTGTATCCATCTCCACTAGATTTTCACCCCCATAACTTGATTCAGAATGTGAGGGTCATGTAGCCCAAGGTCCTCTACAAGTTTGGGTTGGGTGATGCAATCCCAAGAGACAAGAGCACATTTTTTCGCCTCTTGGGCCTCTCGCCACATAAACTTTTTAAATATGTCCACCATACTAGCACATGAGGATTTTTGTGCAGCCAAAGCAAACAACTGATAGATTGAAATGGATTGGAGCACTCCCTTGAGGAGGACCATTCTACTAGCAATGTTCAAGGCCCAGAATGACCAACATTGAAGAAGATTTTAGATACAGTCCAGCAGGTCTTTCCAACAAGAAGTTTTGAGGGAATTCAGGACAAGGGGAATGGCTAAGTATTTACTTGATAAGGATCAAAAGTTTGAGCAAGAAAAGACTAGATAGGAACCAAGGTATTAAAGAAGAAAATATTAGATTTATCATTATTGATCAAGGTACTGGAGGCTTGCATAAAATAAAAAAGAATATCTTTAATAACTTTGGCTTCTCGAAGGGATGCCTGGAAAAAAATCATAATATCTTCAATGAATTGTTGATGGGTGAAAGGGAGGTCATTTCCCCATAGGTGGATGCCTTGAAGAGAACCCGAGTGGACAAATATTTAATATAACATCCTAGACCTTCCGCAACAAGAATGAAGAGGAAGGGAGAAAGAGGGTCACCTTGGCAAAGACCTCGAGAGGGGTTAAAGGTTCACGATGGGGATCCATTTATAAGGATTTAGTAAAACGGGGATGAGATGAGAGAGGGAACCCAAGCTATCCATATAGGCTCAAAACCAAAGACAAAAACAATCAAAATATAAGGCCATCTAAGACGATCATAAGCTTTGGAGAGATCCAGTTTGATAAGCATGCCTTTAGCTCTGATATGTTTGAGAGAGTAAACCACTTCCTTAGAGGTGATGATACCATCCAAAATATGGCAACCTTAAATGAAACCAGTTTTTTCTGGGGAGATCAAGGTTGGCAGAAGAGGTTTCAATCTCTTAATCATGATCGTGGCAATGATTTTATAAATTAAATTACAAAGGGAAATCGGCCTAAAACATTGAGGCTCCTCAGTCTAGGAAGATTTTGGAATTAAAGAAAGGTGGAGTTGAAGGATAGATTTAATTGTTGTGAGCACCTGGATTCCTCCACTACCTCCAAGATATCAGGGCCCATGAAGTGCTAGTTTTCTTAAAAGAACTCTGATATGAATCCGTCTGGTCCCAGTGCTTTGTTTCGAGCCATCCCCTTAACCACTTCTTCAACTTCCTCCATGGTAATGGTCTACATGAGTGCCATGTTTTGGTCTCAGTTCACCAATTGAGGGATATGTCTGGTGATGTGTTGGATGGTTGCGTATTTTTCATGGTCAGAATTTAGAGAGGAGGGTATGGAAATGATCAACCAAGAGGTTTTCCATTTTCTCATGTTGAACCAACCGATTCACCATGGGATCTTTCAATGAGAAGATTATATTTTGTTGGATATGTTGGATCATGGTTTTATGGAAGAATCAAGAATTTCTTTCTCCTTCACGAAGTCACTGAATCCAAGATTTTTGTCTCCAGAGGATTTCATCTTTCTTTCTTCCTTCTTCAATCTAGGTAAGGGTTTGACCCTCATCTGTTGTGAGAGATTTAGTTCTTCCTTCTATAATTAGTCATTGTTGGATGTGGTTCATGCGGTCCTAGAGTTGGTGTTGCTCTTTCATAATGTTACCAAACTCCATTTTATTCCAACTTTTTATCTAATGTTTAAACTATTTTAGCCTAAGTCGGAAAGTATGCATACGGTTTCTACCTTGTACTGAGCAATATTTCCTCCAACATTCGAGTTTGCCAGGAAGGAGGGGTCTTGGAACAAAAAGGACTCAAACCAAAAGGGATGATTTCTAGGAGCCAACTTGAAATCCATTTCTAATTAGATTAGCCAATGATCTAACCCGAGACATAGAAGGATTGAAGCTTCAAAGAAGATATCTCTACTAATAAGGCCTTATGTCACCAAGAATATGTAACAACCCTCGTGAAAATTCCATGTAATAAAAGTTAAATACAATAGTTACGAATGAATGGGGCACTTATTCCAAAGATGAATGTTGGGCAAGGCATCCTAGGGGGTGTTCATTTGGTTGTTTATGGCTAAGGAAATTGGAAAAGGAAATGGCTAAGGCATTAAAAGGAAAAAAAGGCATTTTTGGCACACTTATTTATGAAAATAATGGAAATTAGGAGAAAAGGGAGGTGAAAGGTCACAGGCTACATGTGAGGAGGAAAATGAAGGAAAATAATGGAAAATAAAGAAAATATAGGCCTCATTCATGAAAATGATTTTGAGGATCAGTTGGTAACCTTTTGTCAGTGTAGTGTTGGAGCTCTCTCTCATTATTCTCTCTCTCTCTCTCTCATGCTCTTGGATACTTATAGTTTTCTTGGGGCACTCTTGGAGGGTGTGGCATACTTGGATTCTTGGAGTAGAAAGACAAAGGAAGAGTAGGAAAGTGCAATAAGACATCAACATCAGCAACCACATCATATTTTCTTATAGGTACCAAGTTGCATGCATGATTTCTTCACTAGTTTTTTCATGCATGGCATATGCATGTGGTTTCTTGGTTGTGATCTATCATTTGCATGGAGGATTTCCTGAATCGGTAGTGGATTGCCTAGCCTTTCCATTTCCTAGATAGCCATGGTGATTGTGGGTTTACTTTCATTGTTTGTTTTTGGTTGGTTCTCATGTTTCCTTAGCTTGGGTTGAGTTATTTAGTCATGGAAGCCTAGTTGAAAAAACACTCTGGAAGCCCTGTAACAAATTGGGTTGAGTTATTAGTCCTGGAAGCCTTGGTTGTACAAATGCTTTGGAAGCCCTTGGTGGGTTGAGTTACTAGTCCTGGAAGTCTTGGTTGGACAAATGCTCTATAATCCTTGTATAAGTTGTGGGTTGAGTTACTAGTTATAGAATCCCTGGTTGGACAAACACACTGGAAGCCCTGGAAGGCTTGGATGGAGACCAATCTAATGATGGTTTTGTGACGTCAGACTATGAGGTGAAATCACTGTTTGATGGGTTGAGGTGGATGGCAACTGGAAGCCCTGGATGATTTTTGATTGATATGTTCTATGGGATCCCATGTTCATGCTTTGAATATGGCACAGGGGTGAATGGCTGAAGAGAGATTTGGCTCAACAATTCTACGGTCGGGTGGAACGTGGTAGTCCCATATCCAGTTGGTTTATTAAATTCATTAATGAGAAATTCATTCCCTTGATTTTCATGTGTAAAGGTACTGATGTGTATATAGATTTTGATGGTTGATATGTTTATTGTATTTATGCTCCTACTATGCTGGTTATATGCACATTTCATTACATCAAATATGTATGGCTCTCAACATGTTTTTACTTGTATATGAATGGATAATGTGTCTATGACCTAATAGATGAATATGCAACAAATGGCATGAGGGAACAATGGTTCATAGTGATTCTCAGATAAGTATGCGATCCCTACACTTAATTCTATTGTTTACACATGTAGGTTACATGTCAATGATATGTTTGATGAAATGTCTGTCATGGCTAGTGGGGGTTTGGTTAAGGTCTTGATCAAATATTTAATTTTACATCATTGTTTCCCTGTACTTTACTTGATTTTGAGCTTTCATTCCATTTTGGGTAGTGCCCTAGGCTCTGGGCTTAAAAAAGTGGCTTAATTCTCGGGGCCACTGGCACAGAACTGAAAATTTTGGTCCACAATCGCTGGTAGGTAGGCCTATTTCATGAGAACGACTACGGCGTAATAGACCTAAAATAACAATGGGACCTAGGGGCGGGCTATCTGAGTGGCTAACATGTCTCCTAAGGGTTATGTTGATGATGTTGGATGATTGTATGTGATGTTCCATCGATTCCACTTCCTTGAGGTCACATAAGAGGTTGGAGATGATCATAGTAGCCTCTCATCTCATGTTTACTCGGTTGGCATGGTTAGTTTGGGTGGGCCTGAGAGGAGGGTGTTACAAAGTGGTATCAAAGCATGGTTCAACTCTTGGACTAGATGGGTTGAATGTGTTATTCATGCATGCATGTCAGTTGCATGTGTGTCTCTTACACTTATATACTTGTTACATTTGCTTGATGATTGATTAGGTTTGTATTATGGTTATCATGGAGAATTTGATATTGATTTCATGAAACATATTTGTCATGAACATGTGACTGATTGCATAGGATTACATGTTTCTTATATGTTTATTTTGTGTCACTTACTAACTTCCTTGTATGTTAGGTTACATTCTTGAACATTTGGATTGCATGTATCAGTACTTGTAGGTTGATTGCAAGAACTGATCGATTGTGTTCAACTACATGCATTTATGCGTATTTGTAGTTGGTTAGGAATTTCTTATGCATATTTTCAGTTGCATGTAGCAATTTTTATAATGGAATAATGGTTGTTTTCATGCAAAAGGTCATAACATGCATTGTTGATATGGCCTTGCCTTGATGACTAGACCCTAGCTAGAATGATGTTTATGAGTTGATACATTTAGTTAAGTATGTCGATATGTTGTTATGATTAAGTTATACATGTATCACGCTGATTTGGTGATCTTGCAGACAAGGTATCCTCCACAATCTATACTAAGGTACGTTAGTTTATTGTGATTTGATTTATTGGACAAATTATGCCTTGCAGGAAGAAATATCAAATGGCTAGCAAGATGGTTGACTACAAAGACTCTCCCTACGAATCTAAAGAGCAGTATGGTGTTGGGAACTCTTCCGATTTGACAGTGACACTGAGAAGCTTAAACAAAGAGATAAGGAGTTGTAAGGCAGATAATGACATAATCATATAGACATGAGAAAAGCTAGCAGAAGTAAATGCAGTGATACTCCAGAGCTTGTCATATTTTCAACGGCAAGGACCACTTCATATCAGTCTTGAGCAGGAGGATAAAAATAATGGGGCATATGCATTAGATCACATGGAAGTCACCGATCAGATAGAGAGGACACAATCCAAGATGGCTAATTGTTGGACACTCTGGAGAGGAGAAATGATATACATGGGTATGATTCTAGTTCCGATTCAGATAGGCACTATGATCATCACCGTTATCATCCTTACAGGAGGAGTGACAGGGGATACTTACCAGATGAGTTTAATAAATCAAAGACACCTACTTTTGATGGAGAGGTAAAGATATCACATGATGCAAATGCTTCGTTACTCTGTATGAATAAGTTCTTCAGATTGCATGACTACTTAGAGAAAATGAAATCTAGATTAGCTACTTTTAGTCTTAAATGTAAAGAAGACATCTGGTGGGAACATGTGAAGAATGTCAAGGACATAAATGAAGAAGCTTTGTCTTGGAGTGAGTTTGAGTGCCTATTTAAGAAGAAGTACTTGTCAAAAAGGTAGTTTGATGACAGGGCAAAAGAATTCTATGATCTAAAGATGGGATCCATGACATATGATGAGTACACCAATAAGTTCTTGGAACTGTTGAGGTATGTGTCTTACCTCAAGGAGGAGAAGGCTAAGATTCAAAGATTCACCAGTGGACTACCGATTGAATTTAAAGACATGATTGAATTCGATGAGCCTAGATCATTAGAGGAGGCCATTCGAAAGCTAAAGCATTGCTATGAACAATCGAGGTGCAACATAGAGACTAAGCCAAGTTGGAGAGGTAATGTAAAGAACAAAGGAAAATGGCATAAAAAGTGAGCAAGGCCACAGGGTATAGATAACAAGGAGAATGTTGCAACAACTAAGAGGTTCAATGCATCAGATAGAGGATAGGGACAATGATTTGAATAAAAGAATAAGGATGGAAGTTGGAAGCCTATAGAGTTTTGGACTTGTGGCAAAGATCATCGCATGATAGATTGTCCACAGAATCAAGGTGGTAGACCTCAAATATACAGTGCACAGGAGGCACAGACTATTGGAGATGTTTGTCAAAGTATTCCATGTATCTATGCAACCTTGGGTAAAAACAAGAAGAGCATTAGGCATTTATCATCGAGATGGATGGAAAGATTTGTGATCAAGTTATTTATATTTTGATTGACCCTGGATCTAATTATAGCTATGTTAGTCCTGACTTGGTGGATAAGTGAGGTTTGAATAGGGAGTTTCATGCAGAGTCTTGGTTAGTGCAATTTTCTACAGGCACAAAGAAGTGAGTGCATCATTGGGTAAGAGTTTGTGTATTTGATTTGAATGGTATGCCTACCGCAACACACTTGAATGCTTTACCTTTGGGATCATACAATATATGATTGGGCATGGATTAGTTGTATCTACATAGAACAAAGGTTGATTGTTATGACAAAGCTATTAAGTCTTTTGATGACAATGGAGAACCAAGAGTCTTGCAAGGTAAGAATAAAGCCACATTAGTTAGGTTGGTGACATCTATGCAAGAAAAGCGTAGCCACAGGAAGGGGTGCAAGCTATTTGTAGTACACATTTCTAGTGATAAGGGTAAGGAGGTTGAGGGTGCGGGTGTGTTGAACAAGCACCCAGTTTTGCAGCAGTTTCAGGATGTATTTCCTAAAGATATTACAGAGTTTCCACCTCACATGGAGATAGAATTTTCGATTGAATTAGTGTTAGGGGAAACTACAATAATGAAAGCACCTTACAGGATGAGCACACCTAAGTTGTTTGAGTAAAAATTGCAGTTGAATGAAATGTTGGACAAGGGGTACATTAGGTCAAGTGTATCACCATGGGGCACACCGATATTGTTTGTGAGGAAGAAAGATGGTACTCTCAGATATGCATTGACTACAGGCAGTTGAACAAAGTGACTATCAAGAACATGTATCCTTTTCCAAGGATTGATGACTTGTTCGATCAACTGAAGGGAGTAGTAGTGTTCTCAAAGATTGATTTGAGATCCGGATATCATCAGGTACACATCAAAGAGGAGGACATTTACAAGACTGTGTTTAGGACCAAGTATGGGCATTATGAGTTTGTTGTAGTTCCATTTGGCTTAACTAATGCTCCAACTACATTCATGTGTTTGATGAATAGTGTGTTGCGTTCATATTTGGATAAGTTTGTTATGGTGTTCATTGATGATATACTGGTATATTCTAAAAATGAGGGAGAGCATACCAAGTACTTAGCAACAGTATTGAGGTTGTTGAGAGAGCATCATTTGTATGCTAAGCTCAGAAAGTGTAGTTTCTTTCAGACTAATGTGCACTACTTAGGACATGTTGTCTCCAAGGAAGTCATTGCAGTAGATCCGAAGAAGATAAGGACCATCATGGAGTGGGTATCTCCTAAGAATGTGGATGAGGTGAGATATTTAATGGGTCTAGCAGGCTATTATAGGAGGTTCATAAATAACTTCTCGTAGATTGCTTATCCCATTACATCCTTGCAGAAGAAAGATAAGAAGTTCGAATGGAATGAGGAGTGTAAGGCTAGCTTTAATCAGCTTAATTAGTTGTTGACACATGTGTTATCACTCCTCTAGATCGCCAAGGCTGAGGAAGAGTCCAGGTGAGGTAACCACATACCAACCTTTTGACTTGATATCTAGCCCTACCAAGATGGAGAGGGATTTTCCACATAATCACAACTAAGAGGGCTGGATGGATTAGGGTTTTAGGATAGGTATAAAGTGTAGAGGTTGTTTTGATTAGGGCTACCATCAGTGAGTAAATTTTT
>APFE030367248.1:790-39978 GCA_000404065.3 Pinus taeda
TTAAAATTTTATTTGAAGTTGACATTTAGGGTATGACACACTTATGACCAAGAGAATATGTTAAATGTGGGACTACATGATTATGTTGGGCTACCTAATACTTTGGAAGAAATATTTATATTTTTAGAAGCAGTAAGGTCACAGTTTTAATAATTTTGCTTGTTCATTTAATCTAGAGATTAAATCATAATTGAAAATATTGTTATGATGTATTTCTTATGCATTTAGTCCTCAAGTTCAAGGATCACTTCATCTAGATGGCATACAAACATTTATGGTACAAAAAAAATATTAAGCTAGACATGTTTAAAATTTACATAAGCGATAAAAAAAATACTATAGAAAAAAGACTTGAAAGTCATGTTGCAGTTATTAAAAGAAAATGGTTCACTATGCCAAAATTGATTGTGCATATGATAACAAAGTTTAGCAAAAAAGGAAGCTGAAAGTGATTTAAATCAAAGCCCCTAGTCATTAGTCTACCTAAAACGCTAATAGACTATTACAATTGTCTTATTCACA
Source organism: Pinus taeda (assembly GCA_000404065.3). Classification (NCBI taxonomy): domain Eukaryota; kingdom Viridiplantae; phylum Streptophyta; class Pinopsida; order Pinales; family Pinaceae; genus Pinus; species Pinus taeda. The sequence continues at coordinate 1,313 of APFE030367248.1, forward strand.
TAGAGAATATTAACCTTCATTTAAGGCCCATGTATTTAAAATATATATTAATATGACTCTAAATATGAAATATCAAAAATGTTTTTGCTAAAAATTTAGATAATTAGTTAAGTCTATCAAACAAAATCCTCTCAGTTACTATAATAATTAAGTTGAATATACTTATATGTTCAAATTTAATATCCACAATTATAAACAAAGAAGCCTTGTTATGGTTAACCTTGTATTGTAACAAAACAACAAATCCCTACTTTATATTTAATTGTTAATCACAATAAAAAATAGACACCCTTCAAACTTGTATTTTATACTTTTCTTTCTTTTATTAAAATTTTGAGCCATTTTAAAAACCCAAAAAACTTTCAAAATTTTTGCTAATCTTTAAAGTTGGATTTATGGCTAAATAATCATCATGGCTAAGACATTAAATATAAATAAACCTTGATAAATAAATCAAGACTAATCCAGAGAATCGCAGCTGTTAAGCACATTCAAACAAATGCATGTAGTATATATTAGAACTTAATTGTATATATAATATAATAATAGGTCTTTATTTCCTCCACACGCATTTATCAGTCCCACAACCTATGTAATATCGGTAGATTGGGTCTCAAAAATTCCTTAAAACATCTCCACTCAAATCCCCCAAAATCTATTTCTGGGGAGACAAACTCTGCTCAAGGCTCTTAACATACTTTTCTTTCATTACATATTCCCATCTCAAAACATTCCAGCTCAGAAGTTTTAGCGAGATGCCCCTTCCATTTCTTCCAATATTTTATTCGTGAGATAGCCCACTCTTCTTTTTTTTCAGAACGAAAAAGCTTCAATATATTATATGAGGAATGTAAGAGTCCAAAAAAATTAGAACATCCAAGATGTTCTAAAAAAGTCAGTAATCCACATATTGTCTTATATGCTCCTATAGTCAGCTAGGATGAAAAACAGATTACCTAAGTTAACTAAATAACTATCTATGTTCTATAACTAGTACATAAAAGCATGATAAAGAGAGGAATTTTGAAACTAAAATAGAAAAGCATCTGATGTTGAGACAAAAATCAAATATCTGAGACTAGAAGTCTGGCAATGTAAAATCTTGGATCTGTAATGTAACTCCCTTCTAAAATATATCGAGAAACCATAGTCCAAGAGAGGATAGGAGGCCCATTTTAGAAAGAGTATCAGCTGTATTATTTTTGACCCTGCTGATGTGCTCAATAGTACTACCAACCATGCAGTCACGGTAATAGTTGATCCTATCTCTCCAACCGGTCAGGTGTGGCGCCACTATGTGATTTCTCCTATTTATCTAATCAACTAAAATTTTTGAATCTCCAAAAATAGCAACCTGTTGTATGTCAAGGAAGATACAAAATTTTAAAAGTCCAGTGAGTGCTATGGCTTCAGCCATATTATTGGAGCCATGACCGTCGTGCCAAAAGGAAGAAAAAGGCATAGATTCATTTATCTTGATGTAGAATCCACAACCGCATTGACCCTTTTGTGCGGCCCCGTCGAAGAAAGCCGAAGGCTGAGAAGACTGTTCTGATATAGTCAGTGTGGGTAAATTTTTCTTATGCTTGATGATCTTCTGAGGAAGGGATATACAGAGATCGAATCCATGAGTTTTGCATATGATATTCTTGAGCTGTTGAAAATGTAGTGGTTGCGCCATTTCCAAATAAACCACAAGGAGATAATACAAATCCTACACCATCGTATATTCTGCCCACTGCACCTTAATATCCACTCATGGATTGAGTCCCGCGCACCAAGAATAAAACCAAATACTCTTTCTAATTCCTGCCATATCTGATATGTCTTTTTACATTTTAAAAATATATGAAAATTTGAATCCTCGTCCGATCTGCATAAAGAACAGACATTTGGTCCATGCCATCCTCGTTTCATTAAATTCTCTCAGGTAAGGTTTCTGATGTGAAATGCAAGCCAAGCGAATAGAATCATCTTCGATGGACAACCATCCTTCCAAAAATCTGAGGAAATATAGAGGAACCGAGGGATTGCTGCCTTATCAACTGATGGTATATCCCTTTAACAAACACATCTTCCGCCTCCTTCGGTAAGTTCCAAGCAAGGAAATCCGAGTCCCTAGTTCTGAAAATACCGCTGTTTTGAAGCTTCGACTTGACGCGATTCTAATGTTGCGCGATCTCATGAGGCATTTTTAGTTCATCAGCGTCAATCCACCGCGAGATGGGGCCTAGCCATTCAGCAATCAAACTATCCCAGTAAAAGAAACCTCTTCTGTGGAAAAAATAAAGTAAGGGATCAGGGATATCTACTGCTTCAACTCCACATCTAAAGCGGTCTTTGCCAATAAGGATTTTGTTGATTAAATTCTTCAAGCAGTATGATTCAATCCTCCTGAAACTAAGCCATATAGGGGATCCATATGATGCGCCGATAGAACCTTTCCGGTACCAGAAATGGAGGCTCTTCTTACCTAAATACTTCGTCCAAACCATGTGACTCCATGGCCCCTCACCCTGAATGGCTCTCCAAAAAGACTTGCACAATAGAGCTTTTCCGAAAATTCGCAAATTGGATAAACCCCAACCCCCCATATTCTTAGGAAGAGAAATACTCGAGAGCTTTATAAGATGAAATTTACTCCTATCAGCATGACCCCCGCATATGAAATTAGCAGAAAGCCTATTCATGCTGTTAATGATACACAGCCTATTCATGCTGTTAATGATACTCACAGAAAAGAAATATAGGACCGGCCAGAGATGATTCAAAACAGATTGCACTAATATAATTCTCCCTGCCAAGGAAAGGCATCTAAACTCCCAAGTAGAGATTCTACTGTAGAATCTGTCCACAATCCAGTTCCAATCAGATCTCCTGTAGCCATTTGCTTTTATCCGGAATCCCAGATACTTTATACCACTACTGATATGTTGGGTTTTCATACCAAATAGCTCAGATAACCAAAGAACATCTTCCTATTTTAAATCAGAATGGTATATTATAGATTTCTCCAGGTTAACTTGAAGACCCGTAGCCCTTTGAAATTTTTCCATGATATTATAGAATCACATCCAAGTGATCCTGCAAAACATGTCGAATAATATGATATCATCAACAAATAGATTATGAGACAATGAAATGCTCCTGCATATTTTGAGAGGCTGCCATGCATTTTCGTTCACAGCGTTTTTGACGTGTAGGCTGAGAGAATCCATTGCCAGTATAAATAAAAGCAGAGAGAGAGATCATCCTCGACGTAGACCCCTTTCCGCACTGAAAAAAGAGGTTGGAATGTCGTTTATGATAATTGAGTATTGCACAGGATCAACACATGCCATGATCCAGTTGATCATGTTGGACCTCATTCCAATTCTTGCTAATAAACACCTGATGTATCCCCAATCTATACATTCATACTCCTTCCTGAGGTCGACTTTGATAAAAACTGCCTCTCTTTTCTTTGTGTGGATGGAGAATAACGCCTCTTGTGTAGCAGCGAAAGCATCATGGATGTATCTCCCTTTTAGAAATCCATACTATTCTTTTGATAATGTTTCACATAAAACTCCTTTTAATCTCTCCGCAATGATCTTCATACATCTTGTGGGCTTACTTTCCACTTATCCACATAGCACTCCCTAGCCTCCACCTTCCATACCATCTCTAATATATAATCTCGGAAATTACTCTAGATATTGATTTAGTTTCTTCCGAGATTGGTTTCTTCCGGGATTGATTTCTCTCAAGATTGGTTTTCTTTTAGATTTCTTTGTTCCAAGATGACGTTAGAAACCATAGCAATTGACATGTCAATCGAGCTCCGAGTTATTATCAAGAAATTATTACATTACTTCATTTTATTACCTACCAAACATATTATAATATTTGCTAAACTTGTGTTCACCATAAATATTTATGAATGATGCATTGAAATGTATTACAAATTCATACCCAAGCTTTTTTTTATAATCTTATTCAAAAACTAATAAATACTCTACAATGGTTTTGGAAATTCATACATTTTCATAACTTCCTGTATACAATTACTCATTTCATTATTCTCTCTATAAGGTAAAAAAGTGTTTCATATTACTCATTTCATTATTCTTTCTATGAGGTAAAAAAGTGTTTCATATTAAAACTTTGTATGTTACAACAAGTATCAAACCACGTCATCAACACATTCTTGTGAATTCCAAAAATGTTCATAGAATGTTGTCAAGCGTACATGATGTCATCCAAATAAACAGTTAAAATCTGAAGTGTTGCCAAAATTTCAAATACAAAATAGATTTTACGCAGAAGGGGACCAAAGAATTGTGTTCATGTGATTGAATATCATCCCAACCACCAGTTTCAGCTGTTGCATCATCCTGAGTGTTATCTCAGTGTTCCAAGTCAGCTCTAACTCTACAATTTTACTAGGTATTGCTAATATTTTGTCTCTTTCAATCATGAGTCCTTCTTGAATCATGAGTCCTTCTTGTGTGTTAAAATGATTTAGCTCAATCAAACCCATCCTACTGAGTCACAAAATCCCCATAATATCACTTTAATTTACCAATAATCATATATATATATATATATATGATTCTTGTTGTTCGCTTGACCTTTTACCTATTCACTAAGAAGTCTTGAACCACTTCAATGAGTCAAACGACCTTTTTCGCTTCATCCAATCAAGGTTGTGTCATATGATTGTCCTTGTCATTTAAGATTTTCCTGAATTTGTTAGCTGGTTAGGAATTACTTTCATCCCTCAAAAGGGTTTTGTAATTTCTAGAAAGTGTAATAGTATTTTCAAGTTACCACGGATCTTATTAGAAATTCCTTCAAATTCCTTGTTAATGAAAAACTCCAATAGTTTACTAGTGAAACATTGGATGAATCTTATAGACATTTGCCCCAAAATGACAAAGAAAACTTGTTCGGAGTTATACTACCCTTAGTGATGCCAATTCCTCAGTTGGATACCCATTACCCTTTAACTACATTCTTTGAAGTCACTCAGTAAACCCTATTTGACATTTTGTTTGTTCGTGGGGAGGATAGCATTGAAAAAGTAAATGAAAAAGCCGTGGCCTCTCTCAGCTTAATGTTGTGGCTTGAAATCACTGTGGACATCCTGACTTATCTTGCTAAGTAAATGAACTTTCAACTTGTTAGATTGTTAGGCTCTAAAATTGCTCCAACGTTTATCCAAATACCCATACCTTAACCTTTGTTTTACAAGTTAAATAAACCTCCATGCATACATTTTAACCATTATTTATGTTTCTCTGCGTAAAATGGGTAAGGGTTTCTTATATTTAATAAAAGGTTAAATATATTAGTATTTCGAACTATAAGCTTACATCATGTTTCCTAAATAATATTTTGCAATGTTTGTCACTAATTTCAAAATCGAAGTGTTATGGTATAGGAAGATCATGATATCAAGATTCCTGCACTAATATCGGTTCCTTCACAAGATTAGGAAGGTTGTTGAATTCGACAGTTTTACTAGGAGTTCCATGCTTGATGCAAGTTTTCAAGGAAGAAATTGCGCGCTCTCACACTTGGTCTGCAGCAGAGTTTTGTTCCTGCCCTCCTGCAAATGGTTCGAGTGAAATAGAGAGTGTGAGGGTTTCTATTGTTAGGAATTAGTTGGCAACATATTGTAATTTTTGTTACTAGCTTGATATGGCGGAGAGCTTGTGTAAAATGTATATATATCAAGTTACACAAGAAGCTAGGTTAGCGATACTGTGTACAATTTATTGTTTTGGTATTTTGAAGTCTTGTATCACCATAACCTCCTCAAGAAGTGGATATGTTGTTACATCGAATGTATTGAGCAGAGAGTCTTTGATATAAAAGGAGCTTAATGCCAGGTTCATGAAAGTATTTTTTTTCCAGTAGATGATTATTTGTTTCACATAAGTTAACTTTTCTTTTTCAAAGGGAAATGAGTTGGTTGGATAGGGCCCAACCAACCCAACTCGTTCCCCCTCAAATCATTTTACAGGGAGATATATTGTGTACATTAAAGCTAGTATGTGTCTTTGTGTTTTCAACTGCTTGTATCGAATGTGTGAGGAGTGATAAAAACCTTGTGCATTATGAGGAATGGTATTTGTTCGGATCTGAAGCTTACCTTTATTTTTTAAGTTATTTCTTAAGTTAAACATTGAGAAATCGTGTACATCATTTGAGAGTTCAGATTTGTAAGTTTAATTTTATTTCCGAAGTTATCTTTTGAACTAAGGTTGAAACCCTAGCACTTATTTTTGTAACAGTTCCTCTGTTTGATAACGAATCGAGACTTGAATATTGGTTTGAGGGTAAATAAGAACCTTTTGCATTGAAGATTTAATTTCAAAATTGGATATGCGCGTTTAAGTTTGTTAAAACGCATTGAATATTTGCTCCTGTTGAATGAATATTGTCTGTTGATATTGTGTTGAGAAACTTCAAGGTTATTTGTATGAAACTTTGTGTTAATGAGTGAGTCTATTCTCCTCTGAAAGGCTTTAAGATTCAAATGATACACAGTGTCTCTGGTTCTGTGAAGCCCAGGGTAGCAATCTGGTTGCCTTGAGACTTTCGATGCAAGAATGGATTTTCATTGTCATTAAGATATTAGTCAAGTTTCTTGTCTTGGGTCACCCATGTCATTTTTTTTCACAAGCATAGATTGAGCTTGAAAGATAGTATTGATCAAACAGGAGCAGTGTATGATTGAATTTGATTGGTGAGGTATTATTTTGTCTTTGTATGCAAAGTTGTGAAACATTTCCTCTCTCTTTAATGAAGTTTTCATTCCATACGGAGATTTGATTGTTAGTTACTGAATATAGTGTGTTGAGATTGAGAATGAAATTTTAATTCAAGCAAGCCTTTATTTCACACCAGAATAGCTAGTTTTGTCACACAATACCTTTAGTGCAGAAACATAATCATTTAAGAGTGCAAGAATAGAGTTTGTTTCAAAGTAAAGTAACAAAATGTTTTGAATGGTTGTTTAAGTGCAGGAACAAAGTTGCATTTGTTTGATTATGCCATTGAACCCTAAATCCATTTGTGTGAGATCAAATAATTTTTAGAAGTCTTTGATTGTCATTTATGTGAAGATTTAGTCTCTAGAGTTGTTTTGGTATTACTATGTGAATAGTGCAGGAATAGAAGCAACAAGATTTGCTTCAAAGCCTTTTAGAACTTGATTAATTTAATCGTTGGGATAGAGATAGGATTTTATAGAATCTGTCCAGAACCTTTGGAATTAACTATGCTATGCCTAGAAGTCTATGAGGCCCTGGTTTGAAAAGTAAATGTTGTGAATTGAATTAAAATTTCACAAACCAATATTTTGGGGTCGTTGTGAGGAGGTGTTTAAAGAAATTCTAGTAAAGTTCTAGTTTTATTTTCTATAGTAGAGGTAAGTTTTATTTTTTTTTATTTGTAGTGTGCTTCTATTGCTTAAAGGAATTTCTTTTTCATTAATTGTGTGTTGTAGACATGTTTTTTTAATTAGCCACAACATTAAATTTGGGTTTGAATTGATTTGTTACAATAAGAATTTTCACAGTTTTTTATTTATTTTTTATTTTATTTTTCTTTTAAAATGCATGACTATGAGAGGTAGGGGTCTGAAGCCTAACAAGGGTAGAGGAAATATTGATAAATTGGAATTCTTTTCTCACGGTGGGCCTTTTGTTGCAGGCGAGAACTCCAAGCTGACACGGACCAATCATGTTGGTACTTTTCACCTAGCTTTTGGAGACAGTAGTTCAAGTGTATCAGAACCAGTGGTAGGGAAGAAGGAAACTGTGGGGACTGAAAAACTAAATATGAAACACAGTCAATCCTCACAACTTGTAGGAAGTAGTTTGTTTGGAGGAGAAAATATGGCAGATAAAGAAGTGCATGGTGAGGGGATTGGTGAGAATTAGCCATTAAAAGAACAATCCACTTTTGGGTTTCCAATTGTGGACCCAGATTCAATTGTTCAATGAAAAACATTCGACCCTCTTCTTCCACATTTTCACGGCAAGGTCCATGAGGATACTGATTCTTTTATTTTTGAGCTCAATATACTTTGTTGGAGTTATGATTATTCTTTAGATGCCTATAAGTTAAAGTTTTTCCCTGCAACCCGTAAGGACTCAGCATTAAGTTGGTTCAAGGGGTTGGGAGGAAATAATATAAGTTAAAGTTTTTCCCTGCAACCCTTAAGGACTCAGCATTACGTTGGTTCAAGGGGTTGGGAGGAAATAATATTACTTCTTGGGAGAAAATGAAGAGGATTTTCTTGGTTAAATATCATGAATATTGTAAAACACAAGAAATGTAGGATGAAATATTTACCATTGTGCACGGTGATGATGAAACTTTGGAGGATTATTTGGATATATTTTTATACATCCTTTAGAGGTCAAAGCATAAGTTTGATATGACCATTGTTAGAACCTTGTTTCTACGAGGGCTTTTGATGATTCTAGGAATAATTTGAATCTGTTAGGACAGGGGGACATTCGTAAGATTTATTTTGATCAGATTTGTGACTTGTGTAGGAAATTTTCATGAAATCATTCCAAATCTGGTAAGGATAGATTGTTTAAAATTTCAACAGAAATTAGTAGAAGAACAAGAAAAATTGTCCATTTACTATCCAAAAAAAAAAACAAACAAACAAACAGACAGCAAACAACAAAAAACAAAAACAAAAACAAAAAACAAACAAACAAAAACAAAAACACAAAACCAAAACAAAATAAAAACCAAACACAAAACAAAACAAAAACAAACAAAATATATAATAATAATAATAAATAATTAATATTTAAATAAATAAAAAAATTAAAAAAAAAATTTAAAAAAAAAATTAAAAAAAAAAAAAAATTAAAAAATAAAATTAAAATTAAAAAATCTCTTACATGAATGTCTTGCAGATGTCAATAGTGTTAATAGTTGTGTAATATGTGAAATTAAGCATCCTACCGAAGAATTCCCATCCATACTAGGATTGAAAGAAGCATTTGAAGGGGGGCATTTGGTACCTGAGCCATTGCATGCTATGGGAGTACGAAAATCATGGCCACAGGTAAGTACGGGTATGATTTCTGAACCTGAACCATATTTTCCTAGTTATAATGCACCATAATATTATTTTCAAAACATGAATTATCCTGAGCCTTGGTACCATGGGTACCATTCTCAGTATGGGCAGTCTCCTCCTCCTCCTTGGAAACAAGTATGGAGGGGACCACCACACTCTCATTTTCCTTACCCCATGCCTACACAGTCATATTCTTCATCGTATGCACCTTATCCCATGATACAACCTACACTACCAGTTTATCTACCTCAACAGGCGCAGCCTATGCCACCACCACCATTCTGACCACCTTAGTTTCCAGCACAGCCTGTGCCCAACCCAAATAATAAAGAGGTACAAATGATTCACTCCATTGGACCACTCCCTTTCCCTATTTATCAGACCATGCTAGTTGCAGTCAATGACCTCCAACTAAGATCGGGAAGGGTAATAAATTCAAAAAAATAAAAACAAAAACAAATACAACCTGTAGTAATCATTGAGGAGAAAAATGAGGAGGAAACTATTAATCTTTCAAACAATGATGTTGCATTTGAGCCTATTCCCATACACTTAGAGTCCTTACCTTCTTCTTTGAACGAACCCCCCTTCTAAGAGAGGTTAGTTGTGGAGAAAGTTGACCCCACCCCTAAGTATGACATGGCTTTCGAGCTGAAGAATATTTGCATAAAGGTTCCTCTATTGTAGGCTACAAAAGAGATTCCTATATGTACCAAAATTGTTAGAGAAATTTGTCTTAAAAAACCAGGGAGGATGAGAATTGAACCCCACACTATCCATTTTGTTGGGACAACAGCTGAGTTGATGACATTATGCTCTCAAGTTAAGAAATATATTGATCCTAAAAACCTAGTTATCTCTGCTCAGATAGGTGACATCATAGTTCCCAAAGTGTTGATAGACCTCGGAGTGGTTATTAATGTCATGACTAAGCAAACCATAGACAAACTTCAATTAACTCACATCCGTCCTACCTCCACTGTGCTTGAACTTGCTAATAGATCTAAAATTAAGCCATAGGGTGTGTTATAGATGCAGTTGTCTCCATTGACTCATGGGAGTACCTCACAAATTTCATTGTTTTAAAATGAAATAATCCTATTCGAGGACATCCTTTGATCTTGGGATGACCATGACTTGCTACAGCAGATGCCTCTATATGTTGTCGCTTCGATGACATGTATATTTCCCATGGGGATACTAGGAAGAAGATCACTGTGTACTGATAAAAATTTAAACAAGAATGAAACAAATTATAAATATAACCATAAACATAGAGATGCAGCAGAAATAAAACTTCATTTCATTAATATTAAAGAACTAAAATATGCTTACATACAGAATGGAAATAAACTAGCTCAGGCGATGGTAGCTTATCTCTGAAAAGAGATGTGGTGGCTACATACCTCTAAACTATGTTACAATGAGGCTCGAAGAACTATTAATTAGTGAGAAATAATGGAAAACCCTAAACATCCAAAAACCTAACCCTAGGAGATGAAGTGCCAAAACTATGGGCCCTGTTTGGGTAAATTGGTAGATCAACTTCCTGAGGTCGTAACTTTGGCATACGATCTCTATTTGATGCATACAATACCTTGTTAGAAGGATCTATCAGAGGACTACCACTTCTAAGTGGCCAACATCAGTCCATGTCCCATGTTGGCCACGGTTTCCCCAAAAGACATCTTTTAGGGCCTCAAAACGGCTCCGGAAGTTTAGGACCCAAAAAACTACCAAAAATAGTAAATTGTGCTACAATAAAGGAAACTGAAAGAAACAATGGTGGGGGTCCAAATGGAATAGGTGGGTGGCTACCAATATCCACTTGGATCATTCCTCCCCCCTTAGGAAGCAAAGGTCCCCATTGTGTTGAGTTCCTCCATGAGATGAGGAAACTCCTCCTGAACTTGGTCCCTAGTGAGTTGAATCTGCTTGAGTAGTTGCAAATGGTATGGCCACATCAATGGGACATAATGGTTGGAATCCCAAGCCCACCTGAAAAGCGTTGTGGCCAGTCGAGCTCTAGAGAGCCCAGTTATAGATGTGCTGGACATAGGGGAGGCTCTCATCCCATGTGTGAGGATAATTTGAGTTGTACATGCGCAGAATGTGTAAGATCATATTGTTGATGACCTCTATCTAGTCATCACTTTGGGGATGGAAAGTTGTGGATTTAGTGATCTTGGTGTCTAGCATCGACCAGAGACAAGACCAAAATGTATTGATGAACCTGTTGACCCGATCTGAGATTATAGACTGTGGGATCCCAAAGTCTACCCACACTCATTCAAAGAAGGGTTTAGTAGTGGCTTCTACTGTCATATTCTTCTTGTAGGCCACCATAATGTCCATCTTCAAGAATCTGTGGACGACCACAAAAACACAATCGTTCCCTGTTTAGTAGAAGGAAGGCCCAACATGTAATCCATGGAGATGGATTCCCAAGGTCAACTAGGGGTAGGCAATGGAGTATAGATGCATTGCTTCTCGATGGTCACTTTGGCAATGGTGCAGGCAGTGCAGGATCTGATGTACTTCCAGACATTCTGACGAAGATTTAACCAATAGAAATACTTCTGCAATACTGCCACTTTTTTCTCAACCCCGAAATGCTCGACAACCCGACTGTATGCGCTTCCCAAATCATCTTGGCACGCTCACTTGGAGGAACACAAAGGTATCCCAAGTGGCATAACAATGCATCTTGGAGGTGAAAATCTAGAACTTGATGACCCTCCAAGAGCGTTTGGTATGTGTGGCCGAATTATGGGTCGCTTTGGTAGAGAAGTGGTCAATTAGAAGTCTCGTGCCCACAAGAGTTGAGACGGTGGTTAATGCCATGATCGGTGGTCGGCTAAGGAAGTCTGCAACATTATTGGTGTTTCCCTTCTTGTACTTGATATTCAAATGGAATGGTTGCAGGTATGTGGACCACTTCTAATGGTGATCACTCGGCAACTTCCCTTGCACCTGTATGAACTGCAAGGGTCGATGTTTTCTGTGGATGACCATTTCCTTCCCTAAAATGTAATGCTTTCATTGTTGGCAGACTTGCACAATGGAATACATCTCTTTTTCATAAGTGGGATACTTCTAGACTATGTATGAAAGTGTCTCATTGTGATATGCCACTCAATGCCCCTGTTGAGTAAGGAATGCCCCAATAGTATAGTCAAAGGCATATGTCTCGATCTCAAATGGTTGTTGCAAGTCTTGTAATGTGAGCAATGGTGCAGAGCAAAGGTGATGTTTCAACTTTGCAAACGCCTTCTGTTGAGATTCAGGCCAAAAGAATTTTTCTTTCTCTCCTCCCTTCGAGACTTGACTCAAGGGCCAAGTGATATGAGCGAACCCCAACATGAACCTGCAGTAGAAATTGGCAAGAACCAGAAACTTGCTGAGCTCTATTAGAGTGGCTAGGGCTGGCCAATCCTAAATGACTTGGATCTTGGATGGATCTACATGCACCCCCCATTCATCAATAATGTATCCCAGATACTGAACTTGGGTCATGCCAAAAGTGAATTTCTCCAAATTGGCACACACCTTGTGTTGTCACAATGTTTGGAGAACCTGTCGGATGTGGTGGAGGTGCTCTTCCCAGCTCTGGTTGAAGATCAGGTTGTCATCCAAGTATACCACTACAAATTAGTTGGTGGATGGCCGCAATATTTCATCCATCAGCCTCATGAGGATTACAAGAGCATTCGTCAACCTGAAAGGCATAACCAGCCTTTCAAAAAGGCCCTCCTTCGATTTGAAGGTAGTCTTCCACACATCGGAGGGTTTGATTGGTACCATGTGATATCCGAACTTCAAGTCGATCACTGAAATATTTTTCCCCCTTGAGTTGGTCCAGAAGGTCGCGAATCCATGGGATCGAGTACCTATTCCAGAGAGTGATCTTATTCAACACCTAATAGTCAATATAGAGTCTCCATGTCCCATCCTTCTTCTGTACCAACATGATCGGGCTCCCACAGGGCGATGAACTCAGCCAGATGTGACCTTTATGTAGTAGTTCTTGAATCTGCCTCTTGATTTTGTTGTTATCCATAACAGAGTGTCAATAGATTGGTCCATTAGACAACATCACACTTGGGGTCAGATCAATGAAGTGTTTGACCTAACAATGTAGATCCACCCCTGCCAGCTGGGTGGAGATGTTCTCGTACTCCTCCACGACCTTGTCCACCTGTTGTTGTCACGCGGAGGGGCCCTGTCTAGAGGTCATCGCCACCATCTTCTTCTTTCCCTGAGAGCATATCATTAGGAAAACAAATTTCCCGGTTTTGGAAATGAACTTACTACATTGTTTTGCAGTAACCAAAGAGATGGTGGTAGGCAGTGCAACCTCTCGTATCCTGTACAACTTATTTCCCAAGGTAACAATAACAGCGTGAGGCCTTGACTCATACACAACATGTCGCTTCCACAAGTATGGTTGGCCTAATAATACATCATAAACATCAAAAGGAGAAACGTCACATAATACCTCATCCGTGAATGGCTTGATGTTATTCAAATGTGGCAACAAGAATGTTCCAATTTAATTTTTCCTTGAATTAAAATTGAACTCAGGCTTAACAGCTATTTGGAAATAATTGATTAATTCATTTTGAATTAATTAGTTGGAGAAATTAAAGTTAGAAGTCTTTTTGAAGTCATGCAAGAGTTATCCCTTAAATTAAGGAGATAAGATTGAGTTATATTTGAGTTGTAATTAGTTAACTCGGTTTACTAAGTTAAGTCCAGTTAAATTAGTTCCAAACTATTTGAGGAACTAATACAAAGTTAGTAGTCAGTTGATGCATGCATGCACTCAACTAGTGTACTCCAGTTAACTGAAGATTCCCTCATCAGAAACTCATGCATGTCTATTCTGAGAAAGACCCAGTTGATATTAAAGACAAGGACAATGTACTATCAGTTGCATGTGTTTTCTTATAAAGAAAACTTATGCATGTAGTCAAGGCATCATTCCTTGAGGATGGTGCATTTCTAACAGTGTGTGAGATGAGGTGATCATCCACTTGGTAAATGAGTTTTCCACTTGGTTGAAGGTGAATCATCCCAGAGGAACAACACAAGGAAATAGGAGCTTGCAGGGCAGAGAGGAAGGCTTGAGAGAAGCCAAGATTTCTTGTGAGCATCTGTGAGGATTGTACTGAGAGTTGCCTAGCAGTGAGAGCTAAGGCTTTGTATAATTCCTATGTATTTCCACCTTGTATGATAATACAGATAGTGGGATTTTAGTTGAGGTTTTCCCCAAAGTATTTTCATGTGTATTGTGCGATTGATTCTTCTTCTTCTGGTTATATTGTTCAGCTCGATCTTTAAGCTTCCGCAAATTGATAGTAGAAGTAGGTTATAGTATTCTATTTTGATTTATATTGCATTATCGAGTTACACTAGATTTTCTACATGGTATCGGAGTGAGATTTGTAGAAATTTTCTACATAATAACAGAGCTGTGAATAGTATACTAAGAAGAGAATTCAAAGTTTGAAGTTTGGGATTACAGGTTCAAATAGAATTCATATCATACTTCAAGGTTGGCCAATGGCATTCTATGGCTTGAGACTCTAGTATGCCTTGTGTTAGACTCCGTTCTGTATGTCTAATGTGAGATTGATTCTTCTTCAAAACCCTGTTTTGAAGAAAAAATCATTAAATGTTGCTTTTCAGATTATGTAATTTGTTCTTCAACTCTTCAACTGGCAGCGACTTCATCATATGGTTTCAGATAAATTTCAGGACAGTCTTTGTGCAATTATTTTGCTCCATCCAGTATCGTGTTGTGAAACAGAATGCTGACGATGCATTTTATGAGCTGCAAAATCCTCAAGAACAAATTCAAGCTTATGTGTTTGATGTGGTTCGAGAAAATGTTCCAAAGATGAATTTGGATGAAATTAATTGAAACAAAAGGGCGATGTTGCCAAAGTTGTGTTAGAAATGCTTGAGAAAGCAATGGGGTGCAGCTCAACGACTTCAACTTGCAAGTGTTATGCTGGCCATGATGATTCCGGGCCTAGCGCTTCTTCCTCCAAAGGCTTATGTTTGTTTGACTGTTCTAAAGCCCGCAGTCTATTACAGTGATCTGAAGACATTTCTCTGATTGTGATATGTCATCTTGCTGGGGCTTAATGGCTGCGACTCAAATGCCGACTGAGGTGTTGTTATCTGATATTTATGCTGTGGAGCTTGCTATGCTAGTGGGGGTTCAATTTTTGAGTCAAAATCTGCTGCAGCAACATACAGCTTATTGAGTTGTGTTTCAAAGTTGCATTGTTTTGTTGTACACTTCGTTGAAAAGTCACATAAACAACATTATGTTTGGATTCCAAGGGCACTTGTGTTTGGCCATCCAGATCCCAAGACTTGTCAAGAATGGGTCCAACGCATCCATAACTTTCTAAACATAGAAGATAAAAGGCCTAAGAAACTCCTGGTTTTTGTAAACCCTCTAAGTGGAAAAAAGCATGTTGTTAAAACTTGGGAAGTAGTTCGTCCTTTTTTTTGATCGTGCAAAAATAATATTGAAGGTGGTGAAGACAGTTAGAGCTGGTCATGCATTTGATATTATGAAGGAGATCACAACTGAGCAACTTAACTGTTATGATGGAGCCGTTACTGTGGGCAGAGATGGTTTTTTTTTTTAATGAAGTTGTGAATGGGCTTCTTTCATGGAGACATAAAGCTCCTTATCCACCATCTCCTGTAGATGTTGAACATTGCATTCAAGAAAATGAAGGCCAACCCATTGTCCCACATACTGATGCTGTCCAAAATACAGAACTTGGTGCCAGAGCTGTTCAAGACACACAAGATGATGTTGATCTTGATTCTCCTCCTTTATGCTATGATAAAGATTCGAGTCCTCTTCTTCCGAATTTTGTTGCTTCTAGGATAGAAGCCTCACATTTAAGCTTGCACCAAAGGTTACCGTCTGGGGATGACCCTATTTCTCAGGGAAGTTCTGAGGATAAAAGCTCTAAAGTGAATCTGATGGTTGAATCTTCCAGAACATCACTGAGAGCTCAACATGAAGTACCCAATCCGAGATTGGGATGTGATAACATACAAGGTTCTTGCACAAGTGGAGGAGCATCATGAGCTAGAAACTTTACACTACAAGTTATGCCCCTTGGAAGTGCGAGGCAGCCCTGAGGATAAATATGGGAAAATTTCTATTTTGATTCAGGCATATATATCACGTGGTACATTTAAAAGTTTCTCATTAGTTGCAGATGCTAATTATATAAGTCAAAGCCTTGGTTGAAATTATGCGTGCAGGGTGGTGTCCAATGACTGCTCTTTTCTTAGAATATTGCAAAGCCGTGGATCGGCGGATTTGACCTCATCAACATCCTCTTAGGCAATTTGAGAAGGACCTCTCTCTAGAGATATTGAGGAAACTTGAAGATAAGGATGCTCGGTTAGACCATCTCTATGAAATGGAGGAAAGATATTTTTTCAGTCAGATGTAAAAGAGGTAGCATTGTGCATGAAGAATCAGTTCCTTCAATATGGCGAAGGAAAAGTTATCATGAGCAACACCCACCAGATGACATCAATGCAGCTCTAAAGAATGACTTGCAGCTTCATCCTTATTCGAAGTCCCCTGTCAAATGTTACAGTGGAGATCTCAGTATGGGATTTGGAAGGGACCTGTCCATACCACAAAATCAACAAAAATATATCAGTGCCATCAAAAATAACACTTCCAGTTTTTGAAATGAAATATCAAAAATCACATAATGCAAAGACGGCAACTGAGACAACAGAGGGATTGCGTTCAAGGGTGTCAAGCCTTTTTCCAGGAAGAACAAAAACATTCAAATGATAGAGATGAAAGAGGCTGGGGACATCTGGAAAGAGCAGTCTTTGTCGTTCAACAAAAGCCGCAAATGCCTGGACGCATGGATTCATGTGCTCAACAGATATGCCCATTATTATCGGATAAGAAAGATTGTAGGGGGGTCGATTTCCATCCGATATATGCGGTGGATTCATTCCAGATTATCAAAATCTTCTCCTAATTTCGGTAAATGGGCCAACGCATTTCCAGATTTGGGGCGCAGTTTGCAAAGTGGCATTCATAGGTTCGTTTGCGTGTCAAAAACTTGGATTCGAATCAGGGTAACATGCTTATTCTCCATGTATGTGGCTCTATGTTATTTACGCTCCCATGAATGTCATTCTCAACGGTGGTGATCCAAACTACATGGCTCTTTTATCATCAGGTTTTGCTATTTTTCCTGATGGCACACAGTCGAGTTTGGGTAGCAATGTCATTAATGACAAAATCTCCAGTGGCTCGTTGATTGACTGTGGCTTTCCCAAATTTTAGTCGACTCTGTGCCAACAGTAAAGCTATCTTTAGGGTCGGTTGCAACTGTCAACAGCCTCCTATCCTGTACAGAGAAAATGCTTGATCCAACAAGGCGCCTCTTGGAGCAGATGGAGGATTCTATTCTATTTTTATGGCTTTAGTTGAAACAGTGCCCCTGCTTTTGGGGGTCGATTTGTTGTTTTTTGTTTTAGTTGATTTAATGTATAAAAAATAATTTGTAAAGAAGATTTTTAGAGAGGGGAGATTTTTTCTGAGTGCTGGAGGAGAGCTGAGCTCCATTGTACAGTCTTTGACAGAGGGTTTTTAATGAAAATTTCACAGCTCTAATTTCTGAGATTCATGTGGTATGTTAATTTAGCATAAGTTTTCCCTTTGTCTCATATGTAAACTGTTGTGTTTCATTCACCTCATGATCGTTTCTAATTGAGCAAATGAAGTGTTTAGGTAGAATTCATAGTATTATATGCTCTGCCTATAAGTTTGTTCAATTCAATGTTTTCTTTTGTTTGACAAGAATTCAGTTCTATGCCCTTGTCAGCTCCTCACCAGTCTAGCCATCCCATTTAAAATCTAGATTTGATGCTAAATTCCTTGCCTACCTTGCCTCAGTCGTCAACCTGTGTTGTTCATTATATTTCTCTGTTTGAAGCTGTGATTTTGCCCAAGCAGCCCAGAAAAACCCCGTCATTTTATTAAAAACCCTTTTATCAGTTTACTAGCCTAACATCTGTGTTTCTAATTGGTCAACTCATCCTATTGAAAAATTCACCGAGTTTGACCCGTGAGAGCCTTCTCATACCTCGTAGGGCTAGCTACGAGGTGAAATGGTTTGATGTTGCCTTGAAGGTTTACCTTTCTCAGCCTGAGGTGAAATCTCAAGCACTAACACCTTGGAAGGTAACTCAAATTACATAGCGTGGAAAGATAGAATGGAGGTTGTATTAGAAGACAATGGCTTGAAGGAATTCATTGATCAAGAAATCCCAAAGAAAACTTCAACTAATGCACAAGAGTTCAATGAGTGGAAGAAGTGTGTGGCAAAGGCAAGATGGATCATCCTTGAGGGAGTTCGAGACCATATTGTCTCGAGTCTCCATGGGAAGGATACTCCATTTTCAATGTGTAAGACACTAAAGGCCCTCTACGAGAACAGTAGCAACTAGAGTAAATTGGCACTCAAGGATAAGCTTCGAAGAATGAAGATGGAGAAGGGCGATACTATTTCCACATATATGAACAAGCTCGCCACCTGCAGAGATGAGCTTGGAAATGTGGGAATAATTGTTGTCGATGATGATATGGTGAGCCTCGCTCTCCTTGGCCTTCCAAATAGTTAGAATAGCTACCAAGACTCTATGAATGGAAGGGATAAATTGTCGGATTGGGAACGACTATGATCGGATCTCATGCAGGAGGAGAACACGAGATGGTTCTTCATCCAAGGACGATGATGAAGAAAATATGGCCTTAGCAAGTAAGGAAAGGAAAGGGAAGGGGAAGGCTTCCATTCCATATAAAATTCTTCTCATGGAGGGAAGAAGGGTGACATGTCTAAAGTGAGATGCTTTAACTGTCACGAGATGGGATATTATGTGACTAAATTCCCATCGAACAAGTCCAAGAAGGGATCCTTGGAAGGATCGGAAGGTGAGGCATTAGCCTCTCAGTTCGAAATGGACTTTACCCTCATCGCACTCATGGTGTCATCGATGATGGGTTATGTCTGGTATCTTGACAGTGGAGCCTCATTCCACATGACCGGTGATAAAAGTTTATTCAGTGTCTTCGAGGAGAAATACCTCAAGATTCACATAGATATGGGTGATGACAAAAGGCATATTATTTCAGGAGTGGGCATGATTGCTTTTCAGAGGGAGCATGGAGCTCCTATTAACTTGATAGATGTTAAGTATGTGCCTGTACTGAAGAAGAACTTGGTATCAGTCATGATGTTGGAGGACAAAGGCTACGATGTTGTCTTCAGTAAAGGAAAGGTGTTCCTAAGACACATAGCCATGGGTCAGACCAAGAGGATAGGGATTCAGGTGAATATTCTCTATAAATTAGAGGTAGATGATTTTGCAGCATTGAGTATGAAAGAAGAATTGGTGCAAATCCAAGACATTAGCAAGTTGTGGCACAAGCAGTTGGGCCATTTACATCATGGAGCTTTGAAGATAATGCAGCAGATATCTATAGGACTTCCCAAAGGTAAACTTGAGCAAGTTGACACGTGCAAAGGTTGTACCTTGGGAAAGTACATCAAGTCTTCCTTTCATGATTGAGACAATCGAGTAGAGGCTATCTTAGAGCGAGTTCATACTGATGTGTGTGGACCATTCTCAATGGCATCCACAATGAAGCAAAGGTATTATGTGATTTTCATTGATGATTATTCTCGTAAATGATAGATTTATTTCATGCAAACTAAGGACAAAACCTTCACAAAGTTTTATGAGTTCAAAGCTTTGGTCGAGAAGGAGTCAGGGAAGAAAATCAAGGCCTTGAGAAGTGACAATGGTGGAGAATATGTCTCTCAAGATTTTAAGGAATTTTGTGCAACGAAAGGAATTAAACGAGAGTTGACGGCACCTCATAACCCACAGTAGAATGGGGTGGCCCAAGGGAAGAACAGAACTATTGTAGGGGTAGCACGAGAAATGTTGCATGACCAAGGCCTACCACTTCACTTGTGGGTTGTGGCATGCAAGAAAGTGGTCTATTTGGAGAATAGAAGCCCACATCGCATACTTGGGATGAAGACACCAGAGGAAGCTTTATCCGGTAAGAGACCAGATGTGGGTCACTTTAGGATCATTGGCTCATCGGTATATTTCCATGTGAAAAAGGATGCACAGAAGAAGATTGAGCTGACAACAGAGTTGGGGATACTTGTGGGGTACACTGATACACCTCACAACTATCGGGTGTACTTTCCTACCAATCGGAGGGCAGTGGTTCGTAGAGATCTCAAGTTTGATGAGCAGAAGGCCATGCGATTTTCCCTTGAGAGGGAGCTCCAACTACAAGTTGTGGAGGAACTGTTGGTTCCTAAGGAGGAGGAGCCTCAAACTGATGTGGAGCAGTCGCATGTAGGGTTCCAGGAGTGGATACATCCACTCAAGCAGAGTCTTCCAGAGATGGACAGAAGTGCACAAGAGGAGCTGACAGATTGTTGGAGGATGCGAGAGAGAATGTGGGAGCACCATCTGCTTAGTGCAGACAGAGGAGATCACCTGAGAGGTACATTAGATACATGGCCCTTGTTGGGGAATCCATTGAGGCTGAGCCATCTTCCTTTGAGGAAGCAGTGCAGCAGCCGATTTAGGTTGATGCTACGGTGGAGGAGTATGACTCAATAGTTCATAACAGTGTTTGGGACGTGGTTCTAAGACTGAAGAACAAGTTAGTTGTGAGTTCCTGTTGGCTTTACAAGGTAAAGCAAGTTGTTGATGATAGTGTGGAGAAGCATAAGCCAAGATTTATTTCCCGTGGCTTTTCACAAGTCGAGGGGATTGACTGTGATGAGACTTTTTCTCCTGTCGCAAGGTACTCATCTATCAGATCTATGTTGGCACTATCAGCATAGATGGCTTGGAAGATCCATCAAATGGATGTGAAGACTGCATTCCTCAATGGCGAGATTGAGGAAGAGGTGTACATAAAGCAGTTGGAAGGTTTTGAGACCTTCGATCATGAGTCGCATGTGTTCTGACTCAAGAGAGTGTTGTACAGACTGACGAAAGCACTCGTGCTTGGTACACCAAGATAGAAAACTACTTCACCGGGTTCGGCTTCACAAAGAGTGAAGCGGATGCGAACCTGTACAATGTCATGGTGAAAGATAAGTTGTTGATCATCGTACTTTATGTTGATGATCTCATATTGACTGGTGATGATCATTTGATCATGTCTTGCAAGGAGGACCTTGCAAGAGAATTCGAGATGAAATACATGGGTCTCATGCATTACTTCCTTGGCATGGAAGTGTGGCAGAAGGATGGGGAGTTATTTGTGTCTTAGGGCAAGTATGCCAACGAGATAATCAGGAGATTCCACATGGAGAAGTCAAGACCATGAAGACTCCTCTAGATGGTAACTAGAGGAAGGAGGATGTTACTTCAGGAGAAGTAGTGGAGGCTACTGTGTACAGGCAGCTTGTGGGTTCACTGATGTACTTAGTGAACACACGACCAGGTTTGTGCTATGTGGTGAACCAGCTGAGTCAAGCGATGGTTTAGCCTACCAAGAAGCTTTGGAAGGCAGCAAAGCATGTATTGAGATACTTGAGAGGCACATCTCAGTATGGATTATGGTACAGACGAATAGAGGGAGTGAAGCTACAGGGCTTCATTGATGCAGATTGGGCAGGGAGTCCATTAGATTGGAAGAGCACATAAGGAGGGATTTTCAACCTTGGGTCAGCGGAAGTTTCTTGGTACAGCAGGAAACAAAGGTCAATTGCACTCAGCTCGGTAGAGGCAGAATACATGGCTGCAAGTCAGGCAGCATGTGAGGCAATATGGATGCGGAAAATCCTAGTTGGTTTGTTTGATCAGAGGATGGATCCAACTGTGATCTATTGTGATAATCAAAGTTGTATCAAACTCTCTGAGAATCTAGTATTTCATGATAGGTCCAAGCACATCGACATCTAGTATCATCATCTCAGAGACTGTGTAGTGAGGAGGATCATGTTGTTGCAGTATATTTCGACAGAGGAGCAAGATGCTGACATTTTGACAAAGGCATTTTCAAAGTGTAAATTCGAGTCCCATAGAGATAGGATCGAGGTTGCAGATAATCCCTTTCTTGTTGAGAGGGAGTGTTGAAATGTGGCAACAAGAATATTCCAATTTAATTTTTCCTTGAATTAAATTGTGAATTAAAATCGAATTTAATCTTAACAACTGCTTGGAAATAATTGATTAATTCATTTTGAATTAATTAGTTGGAAAAATTCAAGTTAGAAGTCTTTCTGAAGTCATGCAAGAGTTATCCCTTAAATTAAGAAGATAAGATTGAGTTATATTTGAGTTGTAATTAGTTAACTCAGTTTACTGAGTTAATTCCAGTTAAATTAGTTTCAAACTGTTTGAGGAACTAATACAGAGTTAATAGTCAGTTGATGCATGTGTGCACTCAACTAGTGTACTCCAGTTAACTGAAGATTCCCTCATCAAAAACTCATGCATGTCTATTCTGAGAAAGACCCAGTTGAGATTAAAGACAAGGACAATGTACTATCAGTTGCATGTGTTTTCTTATAAAGAAAACTCATCTATGCAGTCAAGGCATCATTCCTTGAGGATTGCGCAGTTTTGACAGTGTGTGAGATTAGGAGATCATCCACTTGGTAAATCAATTTTCCACTTGGTTGAAGATGAATCATCCTAGAGGAACAATGCAAGGAAATAGGAGCTTGGAGGATAGAGAGGAAGGCTTGAGAGAAGCCAAGATTGCCTGTGAGCATCTGTGAGGATTATACTGAGAGCTGGCTAATTGTGAGAGCTAAGGCTTTGTATGTTTCCTACGTATTTCCACCTTGTATGAAAATACAGATAGTGGGGTTTTTAGCTAAGACTTTCCCCAAAGTATTTTCATGTGCATTGTGTGATTGATTCTTCTTCTTCTGGTTATATTGTTCAGCTCAATCTTTAAGCTTCTGTAAATTGATAGTAGAAGTAGGTTATAGTATTCTTCTTTTATTTATATTGCATTATCGGGTTAACTTGCACCAGATTTTCTATAGATGTTGTATGGAAGGTGGAATTATTGGCTAATGTGAAGATCCCATCCTTGGTGAATCCACCTAATGGTGTACGGTTGTGGGTGTGATGTGGTCAATAAGCCCAGCTGCTTCATGACCTCTGCTGAAATGAGGTTATTTTGGCTCCCCCTATCGAAAATGAACTGTAGTGGGGAACCATTTACCCACATTTGGAAGAGGAAGAGGTGCTCCTCCTCCTCTAGATCTTCAGATTCCTCCTTCTGGAACTCTGTGGTGGCAATGGTGGCGTTGGGCTTAGCATCGATAATTTTCTTCCCTTTGTCATTTCCCTTGTCATTTTTTGACTCAGAGTTGGAACATGCATCTGATTTAGAAGCCTTCAGCTCAGCCACCAGTGACTGCTTGGCTCGGCACTCACTTGTGTTGTGAGTGGATCTCTTATGGAACTCACACCATTTTCCCATGTCCTTCTTCAGCTTCAAGGTGTTTTTCTTTGCTTTTGGATTTAGCGGGTTGTCCTGGGCTACCCCACCTTGTCTTTGTCCTTTGTTCTATGGTTTGGGGGCACCTTTCCCTTCCTTCAAATTCACAGATCCAATGTCTCGCTTTTTCCGTTTAAGATTCTGCTCAGTATTAATAGCATATCTATACACCGTGTCGAGCAAGGAGATGTCCAGGAACTCCATCTCATCCTAGATGTACTTGAGTACCAAATGTTTCTCAAAATCCTTGATACCCAACTTTGTGTGAAGGGTATGAAAAAAATTGGTAAAGTCTGGCACGTCTTGGTCCCTTCCCTGCCGCAGCGTGGTCCACTTTATGTATTTATCCTCATAGCTCTAGACAGGGTAGTACTGATCCTCATTGGCATCCCGGAATGAATTCCAAGTGGGTGTGATTGAAAATAGTGAGGGCACACTTTCATCCTTCTTCTCACAGTAGGTTTCCCACCAGTCCTTGACGTGGGGGGTGGCTTTGAGAAGAGAAAACATAATCTTTTCCCGGCTGGAAAAATCATGAGCAGCAAAATATCCTTCTAGTAGATTTAATCATTTATCTATGGCGTCTACATCAATTTGGCCCTCAATTATGGGAATGTCAAAGTTTACTTGTACCTTAAAACGAGTGGTGCCTCCAGAGTGCCTGGTTGATGTGGATGCACCACCGGTGGGCAGCCATTGAAGGATCTGGGCAAAAGTTATCCATCATCACATTCCTTTGTTTCTCGAGGGCCTCCTCAAGCAATATTTTTATAGGATCTCCTACTCCCTCATCTTTCTTTTATTCCCCCATGGTCAGTCTTCGAGGTTTGCGAGGTTGATCTTGCAATGGTTCAACGAGATCGAGCCCTAACTCCTTATACCTCGACCTTGTTAGGGACATGCAAAGAAAAATATAGACAGAGCATATCACTCTGATACCACTTATCTAAATTTAAACAGGAACCCAAAAAATTACAGATATAACCATAAACACAGAGATGCAGTAGAAATAAAACTTCATTTTATTAATACAAAATAACTTAAATATGCTTACATACAGACTGGAAATAAAATTGCTCAGGCAATGGTAGCTAATCTCTGAGAAGAGATGTGGTCACTACATGCCTTTGAACTGTGTTACAATGAGGCTCGAAGACCTATTTATTATTGAGAAACAATGGAAAACCCTAAAAAGCCAAAAACCTAACCCTAGGAGATGAAATGCAAAAGTTATAGGCCCCGTTTGGGTAAATTGGCACATCAACTTCCGGAGGTCGTAACTTTGGCATACGATCTCTGTTTGTCATGCCCAATACCTCGTTAGAAATATATATATGAGGACTACAACTTCTGAGTGGCCAACATTGGTCCATGACCCATGTTGGCCCCACTTTTCCCAAAAAAATGTCATTTAGGGCCTCAAAACGACTTTGAAATTTCACGACCTAAAAAAATATCAAAAATAGTAAACTGTGCTACAATTAAGGAAACTGAAAAACTGAAAGAAATAATGGTGGGGGTCTAAATGGAATAGGAGGATGGCCACCAATATACATCTGGATCGTGTACCAACCTTCCAAATCTATCCAAGAGCTTCATGATACCTTATGTTTGGATTATGATAGTAGTGATGAGGAGACTTAGTCTCTTTCTATGATTCATCAGTATATTAAGTCGACTGAGGAGAGTGTGATCTAGTATTTTTTGGATAACATGGATGCTATGCAGGATTTTGAATCAATCCATCAAATTTTTAGTCCAAGTTTCCAGGAAAAATGTGATTCCCAATCCTCGTCATCATTACAGAGTTTGGTAGCCACCACAGATGTTCACGAGCCACACACTACTCTTTTTTAGGCAAATCCGGGCAAACCTTTACACATTGGTTCAAACCTAGACCCATCCCAGTAGGAGAAAATTGTGAGCTTGTTGCGAGATCATCTTGATGCCTTTGCATGGAGTTATGAGGACATGAGGGGCACCCCTCTTGAAACAATGTACCCACCATATTTATATTTAGGAGGGTTCCTGACCTGTCTCACAACCCCAAAGTCGAATGAACCTTGCACTAAGAGATGATGTTAAAGAAGAACTTCAAAAAATATTAAATGTTGGTATTATATATTGTATATATGATAACCAATGGGTCTCTCCATTGGTAATAGTCCTGAAGAAAGATGGGAGATGGTGATTTTTTATCGATTATAAAGAATTAAATCAAGCCACTCTAAAGGATTACTTTCCCCTTCGCTTCATTGCCCAGGTACTAGATACCCTTACAGGTAAAAAGTAATTCTCATTCTTATATGGATTCAGTGGCTACAACCAAATATATATCGCACTTGAGGATGAGGACAAGACTACTTTTCCTTGTCCTTGGGGAACATTCGCTTACCGAGTGATTCTCTTTGGACTTTTTAATGCTCCAGCCACCTTTCAAAGGAATGTCTTGGCTATTTTTTCCAACCTCACATGTATAGAGATTTATATGGATGAATTTTCAGTGTTTGGTGAGTCTTTTTAGGAAGCTCTCCAGAATTTGTATAAAGTACTAAACGGGTGCCAAGAGCCTTACCTTTCTTTGAGTGACAAGAAATTCATATTGATGTGCAAATTAGGGGTGGTCCTTGGCCATCTTATTTCTTATAAGGATATCCAGGTAGATCCAACAAAGATAGATGTCATTATACACATGCCTATACCAAAAACATAAAGGGAAGTGAGATGGTTCCTGGGTCATGCGGGTTATTACCGAAGATTCATTAAGAATTTTTCTAGGATAACTACCCCCTTTTCTGATTATTAGCTAAGGATAGTGATTTCTCTTGGACTGAGGTTTTCCAACAATATTTTGAGTATCTAAAGGAGATATTAGTACATGCACTAGTCTCGTGGGGACCTAATTGGTCCCTTCAATTTCATATCTCCTTGGATGCCTCAGATACTGACATTGGTGCATCACTGGGACAGGAAGAAAATCAACAATCCTATGCCATCTACTACATTAGTAAAATATTTTCATCTCCTGAGCTTAATTATACAAAGAGAAAGAGTTCCTTGTTGTGGTTTTTTCTATTAATAAATTCAAACACTATATTACATGATATGAAGTATTTATACATATTGATCAGTGTGCCACAAAATATTTGATGAATAAACAAATAACTAGTGATAGGGTAACTAGTTGGTTTCTTTTAATATAGGAATTCAATGTTACCATAATTTATAGGCCAAGAAAATCGAATGTAGCAGTTGATTATTTTTCTAGATTGAATAAACCTAGTCAAGCAATTATTGTAGATGATTCATTTCCCAATGAACGTATTTTTGTTGTTTCAACAAAATCCCCTTGGTTTGTCGACATAGATAATTACCTTTTCACGAGAAAAAAACCACCACACCTATCCACTAGAGAAAGGTGGAGGATCATTTAGAATAGTGCTTGGTACTCCTGGATTCAAGGTTTTCTGCACATGACCTAGTCTTATTACCCATAGATGTGTAAGAGAAGAGGTTGTGTTTGATATCTTGAGAGACGCCCATGATGAGCCTTGTGGGGGGCATTTTCTGACAAAAGGACAACATATAAATCCTTTATGTTGGCTTCTTTTAGCCTTCCTTGTTTAAGGATGCCAAACAATATGTTAAGCGTTATGATAGTTGTCAGTGGATGGGCCAACCTCGTTAAGTCGATGAGATACCTTTATGCCCACAAGTCATTTTAGAGCCATTTGAAAAATGGGCCATTTACTTTTTGGGACCCATAGCCCCAACATATTTAAATAAAAGACCTCTCTTGTTTTGTATAGATTTTATAACAAAATGAGTAGAGGCTAGAATTGTTTCTTATGCTACTGAAAGAGTTATTGTTGATTTCTTATTTACTGAAATTTTAACTCAGTTTGGTGTACCACAAGAGATTGTTACTGACAATGGACCTCAATTTGTTTCTAATCTGGTAAAAGGAATTGTAGATCAATACAAGATTTAGCACATGAATTCTACACCATATCACCCACAGGAAAATGGAAAAGTAGAGTCACAAATAAGATGATTGATTCCATCCTCACAAAAGTTGTAAATATGCATAGAAAGGATTGGGAAAACATTGATTCCATCCTCACAAAAGTTGTAAATATGCATAGAAAGGATTGGGAAAACAAATTACCGGAAGCATTATGGGCATACTAAACTACTTGGGGGAACAGCACAGGTCATACACCTTATGAGTTGGTGTATGGTAAACAAGTATTGTTGTCAATCAAATTCTAGATTAATACCTTCAGAATTGTAGTCCAGTTGGGACTAGATCTCTTGGAGGCACAATAACAGCGCCTTTTGGAGTTAAGTGAACTTGATGAGATGAGAATGGATGTTTTTGAATAGACTACCTTGATGCAGCAACAACGTAGTAAATGGCATGACTAGTTGATCAGAAAAAGAAGCTCGAGACAAGTAATTGGGTCCTCCTCTATGATTCAAATTTCAAAAAAATTAAGGGGAAGTTTAATACACACTAGTTGGATCCCTACAAAGTGATCAAAGTATTTGAGAATGGCGCAGTGGAGATAAAAACCGTTGATGAATAGGGTATTGTTTTATTGGTGAAAGGACATGGGCTTAGAGTGTATCTTCAACCCACCACCAAGGAAGATTTCATGTAGAAAGTGCAGCAACAGTCAGATTTGAAAATGGTAGGCAGGGGAGAATACCAGCTTGCTATGAGTATCTTTTGATCTGCTATTTTCCTAGAATAATTGAACAGAAAAAGAAAAAAAATCAGAAATTCATTATATATATATTATATTATATATATTTACTGGAAAATAACTTGCTGGCACAGTTCTGCAAGGATCTGCTTGAAAACTAGCTTGCTAGAAGGCATATTGTTTTCTAATAAAATGGGATGCCACGTGAATTTGGATACATGGATGACTTATCTCTGAGAAGAAGAAGGTTTATACAGGGACTTCTGGTGGAAGCAGAAAAAATGCCAACAAAAACTCATCCCTTATTAAATTTCAAGGCAAGTAGCATGATAAAATTTTATGTAGGTGGCATAAAGAGTCTTGTTGC
The DNA here is from genome assembly GCA_000404065.3 of Pinus taeda. Lineage (NCBI taxonomy): Eukaryota > Viridiplantae > Streptophyta > Pinopsida > Pinales > Pinaceae > Pinus > Pinus taeda. Next base: position 30,064 of record APFE030367248.1, read on the forward strand.
AGTTAATTGATTTACACAAGTCACAACATTATTTAACAGAGGCATCAAACATTCAAGGTGGACACTTTGTCTTTCTTCTTTTCCCTCTTCTAAAAGTTCCCTTTGATTTCATCCTTATTCCTTATTATAATGATGCCCACTTTATTCTTCTACTAATTCCCTATTCCCATTTATATTTCCACCTCTTGCACCCTTAAATTCGTTCCCTTTTCTCCCTCTTGTTGTATTAATCCACCTTATTCTAAGTGTCCCTAATAATTTTCCTTCCCTTTTCTTTTTGTAATATCCCTATCTCGCTTCTTTTTCCCCTCTTATTTTTCAGGTTCTAGAATTTTTGAAGCCTTACCTATTCCAGGACCAAATCATATTGACACTTGATCTTGGCAATTAATCCTGCTTAAATCTACAATCTATTTTTACATAGTTTAACATGAATTTTTCAGAGGCAAACTGATTGGTTTTCATAGTATAAGAATCCTTCTCATAATAAGTGTAAGTACAATAATTCTTCTTAGCACAGTACAAAAATATTTCTTATTACAGTTCAGGAACTCTTCTTAGCATAGTGCAGAAATCCTTCCTATCATTATACAGGAATCTTTTTCACCACAACATGGGTCAATTTTTTATGACATTGTTGGAATTCACTTTATAATCGATTTTGATAAGTTTAAGAATTTCCATTTTTAGTATTACAGGGATAGGTCAATTTTCATTTCAAAAAATGATAGCTATATGTAAAATGATGACCTTATCCCGAGAACAAGTACCTATACCTTCATATATAAAGTGACTATATTGTTAAAAGTTCTAAAGGGACATGAATGGGTAGTGTAAATTAACATTAAATCTAGGTGACCTTCATCATTACAAGCAACACCCATTCCCGTGGAATATCAACATGAGGGCTAAAATGCATTTATGGAGGTCATCTCGATTATTCCTTGTCATTATGTTTTAATAAAGCCACTAAATAGATTTCCTCTCCCATCATGTGTGAACTGACCACTAGCTATCATTCAAATCCCAATGTCTTGGGGAATCATAACCCATATGACTGTTATTTGTTAAATGTCAGTGTTAATCATTATTCCATTACCTATTTTAGAAACTTTATCGAAACCATTGGTTTTAATTGAATCATGTACCTCGTGGGCCGTAATTACCATCTTGAGTGATAAGGGGTTAATATATGAGGTGTCAGAGTAGGAATTGTGACATGAATGGGCTTGTATTTCAAATGAATGCATGGTACTAGAATCGTGTGAACCTTAAAACGAAATCATTCCTGCACCATTCAAATTTTGAAATGAAAAAGAACTACGGTATTTTTCAGACATATGAATTCTAGCTTTGAGGTTTTTTTTAATTGTGAAGAATTGCATAATCGCAGGTTGTATTGGCATCAGTGCATATTGAACCATCCTCTGTCAAAGAGGTTGAGCAGACAGTAGATTATGAAGAAAGCCCCCATATTTTGCAGGAATCGAGATGGCTTCTCATCCTATATAAGTTTAATGGTTATGATTTAGGTGTTACAAAATATTTTGTGCAAAGTTTTGATGGGAAGGTGGTAACCATATGTAGAAATTCCTTGTAGATTCAAATTGCTAATTGTAATATGCTAAAACAATAGACTTGAATCTACTCTACTCATTAGTGGAAACAATTAAATGATCATGAAATCATGAAGCATACAAGAGAAAGAATTCAATCAACACATAACACAATGATTTTTTGTGGAAACCCATAGCCAAAAACCTCGCTATCTGTATATTGTATTAGTTAAAAAATATGAGAATATTACAATGCTTTTCTCAAACCCGAGCAACCTCTACACTATCTCTATTTGTCTCACTGCTTCCTAGACTAACTCTGGCCAACACTTAGCGAATTTCCTAGCCTTCCGAGCTCATACTTCCTTGCCATATTCAAAGAGGAATTAGACCCCTATCTAATAGTGATTTTCTCCATTGCATTGTGCAGTTCCTTTAGGCTCTTCCTTTGACTGCATGCACCATCCATACAATTTAGATAATTATACAACTGATAGTACATTGTCCCTGAACTTCAATCTCAACTGGGTCTTTCTCTGATCCAACAAGCATGAGTTAATTATGAGTGAATCTTTGTTTAGTGGATGATCATTATAGGCAACACCGAACTCCACTACAGGAAACACCATACTCCACTAGAGGCAGCACAACACTGCACTTCAGGCAGCACCATACTGCACTTTAGGAAGCACCACATTGTACTTCAGGCAACACCACATTGCCCTTCAAGCAGCACTATATTGTACTGTACTGCAACTCAAAATAAACTCAACCAGGGCTCCTGTAATGTAAGAGGCACTCTACATGACTCTAGTTAGAACCTCAACTCGAATTAAATGAGCCAACTAAGTCAAATTAACTTAGTTAACTAGTACACGTTGTCATGAGATGTGGAATTACAATTTTATTCCTAATTTAATTCAAGGAAAATTTAAATTAGGATTTTTCTTGATGTTGTTTTTAACATTTCTTGTTGTTATTATCAACACTCTCTCTCAACAATAAATAGATCCACATATATCCTAATCTAGTGCCTTTAGAATCTTCTACATACATCTTTTTCATTGTTGTTGTTGCTACTACAACAACTGCAACTGAAAAGCATAAAAAAAAAAAAAAAAAAAAAAAAACCAAAATAAATTGAATCAATTATGTCTGCAACTGTCTGCTAGGAAAATTTTGTTGTTGTTGACTCTGCTATTGAACTTCCTGCTCTACTATCAATACTGCTTTTCACTCCTCATTATCTAACTAACATTAGACCTCCTGCTACAGAATATTGTGGGTCTCTGTAGCAAGGTAATGGTCCATGAGACAAAACACCTCAATGGATCCTTCCCATATTTCTGCAACTCCTGGAATAAGGATCTACATCATTTCACCTCACTCTTGGAGTTATAGCTGCATGTACTCCCTTTACCCACTTGGATTGAACTCTCATCCTACTGGAGGTCTCTGACTGTTCCTCTTCACTTTCATCCCCATGGTCAGCCCAACTTCCAACCGACTGAGGCTTCCCCTTGAGAGCTAAATCATGCTTCCTCTCAACCACAACATTTCTAATCCCTACCTTGCTCCTCAAAGTTGTGCATGCATCTTCCTCTAATGCATATAGGCTCTCGACCTTGACACCAAATTGCTTCAGTTCACGTGAAGCAAGATGCTTGAGGTAGGCCTTCCCATCTCTAAAGACTGCCTCATACCCATTGTCTTCAATCCTAAACTTCTTCATCAATTCAAGTTTCTTGGCTTCATGGCTATTACCAAATAACTCACTAAGAGTCTTCCACATAGAAAAGGGAGTCTCCTTTCCATGTAGTTTCAATACTATGTGGTCTCTCACACCCTCCAAGATGATCCTCCTGGCTCTTGCTACACTCTTCTTCCACTCTACTATATATTTAGCATCAGATGTTGGAGGCTTCAGGATATCATGATCTATGAATTCCTTAAGTTTATTATCTTCCAACACCGCCTCCATCTTGTCCTTCCAAGAAATATAATTCAAAATACCCTCAAGGGAATATTCGAGTCTCAATCCGTAGGACATCCTGCTAGCTCTGATGAATGATTCTACAAATTATATTCACCTCTAAGGACAACTTCGAATTATTCTCTTCTATCGTGATTTCAGCTCTGATACCATGTAGAAATTACTTATAGATTCAAACTGCTAATTGTAATATGATAAAACCAAATGACTTGAATCTACTCTACTTATTAATGGAAACAATTAAATGGTCATGAAATCACGAAGCATACAAGAGAAAGAATTCAATCAACACATAACACAATGATTTATTGGGGAAAGCCACAGCTAAAAACCCCTACTATTTTTATATTGCATTAGTCAGAAAATCTGAGAAGATTACAATGCTTTTCTCAAGCCCGAGGAACCTTGTTACACTGAAATTTGTCACCATGACTATCTGCAGTTAATATGGCTCCATCAATAGTCATATTGTCCTCCTTGCCAAGCCTCATACCTCTGCTCTTCATGTCAAACTTCAAAAAGAGAGAAAGTCACTTAAAAACATGTTTATCTCTGGGTACGCAGGTTCTCTCTACCTTGCCTGCTTGTACGCATCCCAAACACACTGTGCCTGCGTACTTGTACGCTCTGTAAGCCAAAGGATGGGTGCGTACCCCTGTAAAGGTCAAAAGGCGCGAGTTTCATCTTTAAAAAGTTACTTGTGGTCACGTCTAGAGCCTTCTAGAAGAGTTTTTGACGTGTATTGAGCGCCTCCAGATGGTTCATGCACCCCTATGATAGAGGAGCTTATCCCATCAAGAGAGGAGCTACCCCATCCAAAAGAGGGAGTATCCCATTGATGTTGGAACTGAATAACCTCCTCTAGAATACTATAAATATAGGCATTGGGCCAGAGGATGGGAGGTTGAAAGCTGAACATTCTAAAGGGTAAATGCTGCTGGAATTAGGACTTCCTTGTAGAAGCTTGTGAGGAGAGATTACCATCCTTTCTTGTTTCATTTGGAAGTGGGTGAGCTTGTCAAAGTAGAGGAAAACTCTTGCTGGACCCTGGGAGGAACTTGCACAACACCAAGGCTCAGGTTGTAATGGTTTCTTTTTTTTGTTTCCTTAATACAAATAAGTCCATTCTTCTCAATGATTTGTTGTTAATGAATTGTTTCATATACTCCTTGGTCTATATGTTGAATATGCTTTGTTTTATGGAATATTCAGGTGTTATGTAATCGTCTGATTGTTAGTGTATGCAGGTTTCAAAGTGAAGGAGGAGCTCATCTGGATCAACGAAGCTAGGCTGCTACAACAAGCGTTGGACCTAAGGTAAGATCGGAAAACACTTGATCTCTCATAGAATAACGTGTGTTTAGAGAAGGATTGCTCTTGTTTGGTTTGTTTGTCACTAGAGAATCTTAGACTCCTAGGGAGGTTAGGTTTGTCCGCAAAAATAACTCTTTCCGCATGACAAACCTCTTCACTATCTATATTTGTCTCATTGCTTCCTAAACTAACTCTAGCCAACACTTATACAAATTCCTAGCGTTCCAAGCTCTTACTTCCTTGCCATGTTCAATGAGGAATTAGGCCCCTATTTAATAGTGATTTTCCTCCATTGGATTGCGCAATTCCTTTAGGTTGTTCCTCTGACTGCGTACACCATCTATACAATTCAGATAATTATACAACTGATAGTACATTGTCCCTGAATTCCAATCTCAATGGGGTCTTTCTCTGATATGACATGCATGAGTTAATTATGAGTAAATATTCAATTTATTGGTTGATCACTGCATCCATCACCGCACTACACTTCAGGAAGCACCACACTGAACTTCAAGAAACACCACACTGCACTTTAGGCAACACCACATTTTACTTCAAGCAGCACCACACTGCACTTCAGGCAGCACAACACTTCACTTCATGCAGCACCACACTACTAGATCTCCCACTAGTTCCTTCAACAATTGGAACTAGTTTAACTGACTTTAACTCAGTTGCACTGAATTAATTAATTACAACTCAAAAAAACTCAACTAGGGCTCCTATAATGTAGGAGACACTCTACATGCCTCTAGTTAGACCCTCAACTCGAATTAACTAGCCAATTAAGTCAAATTAACTTAGTTAACTAATACAAGTTATCATGAGAAGTGGAATTACAATTTTATTCCTAATTTAATTCAAGGAAAATTAAATTAGGATTTTTTGTGATGCTATTTTTAACATTTCTTGTTGTTATTTTCAACACCATAGGCTCGTTGAAATTCGAATTAACAGAGCAATTCATCTCCTAGGCTATTGAGTTGTCTGTCACTTGGGAATAATGGTTTAAGAAAAGTGAAATATCAAAAGGATTATGGTGCAGGTTTTTAGCTAGAATGGGATGTGCAATTGATTGGAAGAAGGGAGTGGCGAGGAGTGAAATGATTGAAAAATGGAAACATATGTTGTTTATCTTGTAAGTACTTCTTGACTTACCTGTATCATATTCGCCTCCCAATGCACTTTGAGTTTGGTGAGTTAATCAATTTCCCATACTTTTTATTAAAGAGCCTATGTAAGATGTCCAGGAATGTTCAGAAAACCCTAAAATGGTGGGTTACAATTTGTGTCATTATGGGTTAATAAAAATCCTAGTTAGTGAGGAATTGAAGAACATGGATTCTACCTAGGAGAAATTCCTAGAGTTGTATTAGAATAAAGGAGTTACGAAGGTGATTAACATAAAGAGTCGGCAAGGAAAGAAGTATGAGAAGGCTAAAGAATCCAGGGTTACCGAACCTCAGAAGGAAGAACAACAACAAAGAGGAAAATCTAAAAAGTTCAAGGAATCCAGGACTGCTTGGCCTCAACAAGAGGAACAATAGGAGAAGCAGATTCAGAAAACGAAGAAGAGTGTGACACCTTAAATTTTGGTTCCAGAATTACCCCGAAGAATAACACGAGGGTTGTTAAAATGATATCATGCCTCTTCTCGTAGAAAGACATCAGACAATACTAATTTTTCTGAGGTTGAAATCATTGTGGACTCTGAATCGTCTAAAGGAGATGGTGCCTCATTGGGAGAACCTCCACTGGATACCCCTGAAGGAAACAAGGGATGACTAGTGATACGGTTTCCGTCTGCAAGAAGAAGCATGTTCTTGATGAAGAAAATATTTCTCTTTCAGCAGGAGTAGTAGCGATGAGTACCCCTATCACCAATCAAGAGAGAAGAGAGGAAGAGAATGAGGATGATATTTCTCTGGTGTCTGTAGTGAAGAAAATTAAAAATCAAAAGGTGACCCAGGAGCAAAAGTAGGTGGAGCAAGAAGGAATTTAGGAGCAGAGGGAAGAAGAGCAAGAGGACTTTGTTCCTCTTGCATCTATGATGAAAAATATGAAGAAATAGAGAAAAATCCATGAGTAGAAGAAGGAAGAACTAAATGACCCTATTCCTAATGAACCCACTATGAAGAAGACAAAGGAAAATTAGAAACTAAGACAACGGATTGAAGAATTGGAGGTAGTAAATAGATGTATAAAAACCAAAAATGCCACATTGACGACCAAGAATAAAGAGTTCTTTGTAGAGTTTGTTGGACTGAAGGAGAAGGTGAAGAAGTGGAGAATCCAGGCATCCTGCATGAAAACCTATGCTAGGAGGTTCAAAATACAAGTAAAGAAGATTTGGGTCGAAGGCTTGGGAATTAATATTCAAATCCAGAAATGAGAAGGAAGGATTTCAATTTTTTGTTTGTTACAGAGGTCAGTGAGAAGTTGTGTGAGGGCACACAATAAGATGAGGTTGGGGGAATGTTAGGCTCTATAATTTCTCCATTTTTTATAAAAATACCCTTACCTTAACCTTTGTTTTACAACTTAAATAAACCTCCATGCATACATTTTTAACATTTATTTAAGTTTCTTTGGGTAAAATGGGTAAGGGTTACTTATTTATAATAAAAGGTTAAATAAATTAATATTTATAACTATAAGCTTACATCAAGTTGTCTAAAGAATATTTTTCCGTGTTTGTCACTAATTTCAAAATTGAAGTTTTATGGTACAGGAAGATCATGATCTCAAGATTCCTACACTAATCTCGATTCATGCACCAGATTAGGAAGGTTGTTGGATTCGATAGTTTGATAGGAGTTTTGTGCATGATGTGAGTTGTCAAGGAAGAAATTGCGCACTCTCACTCCTAGTCTTCAACAAAATTTTGTTCCTATCCTCCTGCAAATGGTTCGAGTGAAACAAAGAGTATGAAGGCTTTTATTCTTAGGAATCAGTTGGCAACAAATTGTAATTTTTGTGACTGGCTTGATATGGTTGAGAGCTTGTGTAAAAAGTATATATATCAAGTTACAGGAGAAGCTAGGTTAGTGATACTATGTACAATTTATTGTTTTGGTATTTTGAAGGCTTGTATCGCCATAACCTCCTCTAGAGCTGGATTGTTGAGATTTTTCTGTTGTAGTCAAAATAGACAAAATCCCAGTGTGTGACAACAATAGAAAATATGTTGCTGGATTATCTCCAAGTTGTTGGAAGCAAATTAATGCATCCTAAATTTGATGTGAGAGCAGTTAGATTCTCTCTACTATAAAATAGGTTGTCATACGGATAGCTGGGAGAGAGTGTGAGAGTTTCATTGATGTAATCTCCAAATTTTGATTAATATATTCCTGATGCCTATGTTTGGTGGACGTAGCCCAGATTGGTTGGGTGAACCACGTTAAAAACTGTGTTCTATGTGTTTGATCTTCTACTGTGTTAATTCTGTGTTTATTTAATTCTGCTGTGCACCTGATCCAACCATTGTTATCAGAGCAAGTTGGAGGTGAGGAACTGACTGGAGGCGCTGCGCTGATCGATGTTGAAGGTGTTGCGGAGCCTGACTGTATATCGTTGTTGCTGTTGGTGCGTGGATCGCAGACCTTTGCTGGCAGAGCGCGTTGGAGGAGCGCTGGAGGTGGAGCGCTAAGGAAGCTGATGAGTTCGTTGTACGGTTGATTGCTGCCTGCCTGCGTGCGTACCTGGTATTTAAATTTCTGGTGCATGGTATTTTAATTGCTGTTTTTATTGCTGCGGAGCGCTTGCTGTGGAAACAAGTTAGTTTGAATTGCTGTGGAAGCATCATTTTACAGTCGATATTGTTGAGAGACGTTATGTATGAGGTAATTCCTTACAACAACGGTTTTGAGTAGTTGAATGGTCGACCAAAACAGTCAAAAGTCTCAGCTGAAAAGGAATAAAAATTGATTTTCCAGTTCATTGTTAACCATTTACCATCTTTATTTAAGGAGTGAAAGCAACGTGTTTGTATTCTTTTTCCTGTGGTTCATCGTTTCGTTAGGGGTTGACCATCTTCTAACAATGTGATCTATTAAACGTTCTCCTTTAATTTCCGTGCGGGATTATTATGAGAAGTTGGGAACGTTGAATCAAAGTTTCATAAGCCTTTTCTTCGTTAATTTGCATACGTCATTATCATGAAGAGTGAATCCAAGTTTCTGGGTTGTAATTTAATGGAAGGATAATAGCACATGAGGAAAAGGAATTTGATAATGTTGCATTACACCGATTTGGCAAGCATTGCCTTGAAGCTCATACATCAATAATATGTGTGAAATTATATCAATACCATAAGGGTTATGTAATATGGTTTTTTTCACAAATGTATTTTTTTGTGGAGTGGAATTTGCACAAATAACCTGAAAGTGTTTCTTTGTTTTTTAACAAAAAAAAAAATAAAGAAAAGTAAAATAGGTGCAAAGGGTAGTTTTTTTTTCGCAAAGGCATAGGCAGTTTTTTGTGTAAAACAAAGGCATAGGCAATTTTTTAAATTGCTGGTTGGATATTTGGAGATTACTGTGTTTTTTTGCTGATACAAAATGGCCAAAACACAAAGTGCCCGTTTCGAAATTGAGAAATTTAATGGCAAGAATAATTTTGAGATCTGGAAGGTGAAGATGCACGATCTCCTGGTTCAACAAGGTGTGGCGAAAGCACTGTTGGGGAAAAACAAAAGACCTGCTTCCATGACAGAGGATGAATGGGATGAGATGGATGATAGAGCTCTGAGCGGAATTCGGTTATGTCTTGCGGACGATGTTCTGTTCAACATTGTGTCAGAGAAAACCGCCGCAGGCCTGTGGTCGAAGCTTGAGAAGCTCTACATGACGAAATCTTTGACAAATCAAATTCTCCTGAAACGGCAGCTTTATGGTTTTCAGATGAAAGAAGGTACCTCAATTGCTGATCACCTGAATGTTTTTAATACCTTTTTGGTGCAATTAAACAGTCTAGATGTAAAATTTGATTCAGAGGATAAGGCAATAACTCTATTATGTTCTTTGCCTGAATCCTGGGATCATTTTGTTA
>APFE030367249.1:0-11544 GCA_000404065.3 Pinus taeda
AAACTTAACACAACTCACGTTGAAAATAAATATGGACATAACCAGACCAGCAACACACATAAAAATACACACAGATTTTTGGTCAACTTAGACCCAGTCAAAACCCTTTCAATCTTCTCCGGGGAAAACCTGTTAGAGAGCTCTTCAAATTTATTTATCTTTCAAGTTCAAGAAAAATACATTGCCCACTTTGCCTCGATTTTCGTTCCCACTTGAAGCTAGAAATATGTAACTTCTCTCGAATGGCATGTAGCTCACGACATTCAATGTTGTTCATACTGTACCTTCTACTGTCTTCTATGCCCCAATTTCCATGCCCAACTTTGCCCATAAATCACTCATTCAGTTTGCTGCAACAAATTTCTCCTTCAGAACTTTTCTCCAGGTCTTAGCTTCCTTTCTCCAATCTTCTCATGAAGAATGAATGCAGTCTCTCTTTTCTTTCCCCCCTTTTGTTTCGCTAAATGACTTTTGGGCAACCCTACGATCTAATTTCTCAGATTCATTTAGATCAAGGGATGAGAATAAATGTGCATTTAATTCTCACTTTCTATTTTTTTTACTTCACCCATTAAATAAAGTACCCACATTGTACTTTATGTCTAAAGTCACTTTTCACTTTATAACTTAACATTGACTTTACCACTTATAAAGTCACTTTCACTTTATAAAGTCACACTTAGGAAAAGAATTATTTTGGACACGACTAACCCATGGGAAACCACTTGTCCGAGGTACATTAAAAATCAACAGGGTGTAATATTCATCCTGTCGCAAATAGGTGTCAGTATTGTCATTGTCTGATTATGATCCATTTTGGATTCGATATGGTTCTGCCCGAGTTGTGTTTCTATCTGAGTTGTCGTATCTTGAAGCTTCTTGATATCGTCGGAATGTCTGGTAACCTTACTCTCGAGATCGACTGACTTTTAGTTAAAATCATCGAAATGGCTAGTAATCCTATTCTCAAGATCAATCAATTTTATGTTGAAATTGGTCATTGTCATTGATGACATTGAACTGGTTTGTGTGGGTGTATATTTTTTTGCCAGTTTAATCTTTCTTCCTTAATTTGAACTAATTTTTTTTAATAATTAAATTAAATTATATATTGAAATCATATTTATAACATATAGTTTTTTGTTTTCATATACACATAATGTTTAATAGTTAATTATTAATTATAAACCTTTATATGTCGGGGTATACGAAACCGACAGAACAATGATGATAGGATGATGGCAGAACAACATGAAAAAGCGGCGGTGAGTAAGAAAATGATAGAGGGTTTTGGGACGGAACAATAGATTACAATGGAACAACGACATGTATATCGACATGGCATATGATGGCAAGGGTAGGATGGTGGTCGAGGGATTTGTAGTGACAAGTTTAATGGACGAACGAGGCAGCAGACGGGATGTCGAACGATTCTTTGGGGTGACGGATGACATAGTGGCAACGTAGATCAGGTGTGATGGTTGTGTACACTGTTGATAGGTCTTGGCGGAAGAAGCGGTGAAAACGCGACAACAAAAGAACTTGTAGACAATGAGCCGAGGACAATTTAGCTCTGATACTAGATGGAAGATACAAACCGACGATTGACATAAAAATATGTATTTTATTAATAATGAATATCAATTGATGATTTATAGGATGAGAGGCCCGGGCTTAAATGCAACCGTACGTGCCTCTTGGTGAATGGGCATGATCTTTGATCATGCCCTATGCCCTAATTAACTAAATAGTTTACAAAATACTTAAGTTTTATATAACAATCTACTTGCAGCTCATCAATGGCTGGCCCCAAAGATGGATGCTTAATTCTCTCGACCCTGACTCCAACTTGAGCCTCCAACTGGCTTTCCAAAGATGACTCATCATGCATACTATGTGTGTCATAGTCCTCTGGCTCATGCTGCTCTAAGTGCTCTTCATGTTGGATCATCACTAGTGGCTCATTCCTCAACTCTTCCCGAGTGTCTTCTTCTTGGCCTTCTTCATTCATGGGTACAATTTGCTGCTCACAGTTCTTAGTCATCAAACATGGATGCATAGTTGGAATGCTGTCAATGTCTCCACATTTTGCCTCATACTCTATAATACATGAGCCCATCTCACTCCTGTTCTACCCCTGCCATTTCCTCCATTTTACTCGAACATGAGTGATTAGGATCCCAAGGTCCCTTGCAGTTGATGCAAATATTTTTCCTCCTTAATTCATTCTTGTTGTCTGTTTAAACTTTACATGCTTGTCTTCACCATAAAATTGCATCCTCATCAACTCCTCTTTGGTTAGTTTTTTTTTGAACAACTTCATGTTCTTCTCAACCAACCTTTTGGCTAGTTCATAAGTAGCAAGTGAGACAACCTGTTCCTTCCTTCAAATGACCAACTGTTTGGTTTGCATTTTCTTACAAATGGCATCACAGTACCCCATAATTGAAGACAAAATAGACTGCATGCTATGTAACCGGATTCGTCCTACAAGGGCCACGTGTCATGAATCCATCGCATCCGACACGATTTGTACGGATTCGAGTTCGGAAATCATGACACGTAGTGTCCGATCTGGACACAATCAAATCCAGATCGTGTCTTGATCGGACAGTACGTGTCACGATTTCCGGACTCGAATCTGGCAAAACAACGACCCACACAGCTTTTAAAAGGGGTTTTCCTCATTTCCTTGGGCACATTCACTCATTTACATTGTTGTGGGTGTTCAGGAGCAAGGAGTAAAGGGTGTGGGAGCATTTTCAAGGAGATTCAAGCAACAGGCAAGTGCATTTTCTCTCTAATATTTTTGCATTTTTATTACAACAGTTTGCCAATGCATTTTTTGTTTTTTGTTTTGTTTTTTTTTTTATAGTAGTCATGGCTCAATCAAGGGATGCAAGGAAGGGGAAGAATGTCCCCATTGGAGATGCCCCTCCTCTCCCAATTTCATTAGAGTCTGCTACAAGTAATGTTGAGGGAAGACTTCCTCCTCAATGTAACATTGACAAATATTCCTTGTGGAAATATGTCACAAGAGAGCAAGGGCCAAGTAGCAAGGTGAAGGGAGGAGGCAATGTGAGTTGGAAATGCAGCTATTGCCACAATACTTTCACGAGCACATATTTCCATGTGCAAGGTCATTTGGCTTTACCAGGTTGTGGGATTGGAGCTTGTACAAAGGTGCCTTTATCAAAGAGGAAATAAATGGAAAGAGAGTTCAATGTTGGTATGGAAAATGTGGATGCAAAATAAATAAAAAAGCCAAGAATGATGATTCTCTTCCATTATTGAGGAAAGGCAGCAACAAATTCCGATTTGAGAGTTCTAGTGGGGGACAAGCAGCGAAAAGAAAGACAATTTCACTTGGTCCAATGGACAAGATTTTTCAGAAGGAGAAACGGGAAGAGCTTGATCTCACCATTGCCTTTTTTTCCTATCAAAACTTCATATCCTTCAATGTTGCACGCTCACCTCTATTTATTGAGATGTGTCGAGCTCTAACTCAAGGGGCTCCATTAGGGCATGTGCCTCCTGGGTCAGAGAAGCTTAGAACCACATTGTTGACAAATGCAAAAAAAGAGGTGTAAAAAATGCTTGAGCCGATTAAAGCATCATGACCAACATCTAGGGTTAGCATTGTTTCTGATGAATGGACAAATCCAATACGACACCCACTCATCAACTTCATGGTGTCTTCCTTGAATGGTTTAGTTTTCTTGAAAGCAGTGGATGCACTTGGACAATACAAGGATGCACAATGTATGGGTGAGCTGTTTATTAAAGTTATTGAAGATTTAGGTGTTGATTCTTGTGTGCAAATCATTACAGATAATGCACTTGTTTGCAAGGCTACCGACATGATTGTGGAAGCCAAATATCCACAAGTGTTTTGGACACCTTGCATTCTCCATTCATTGGACTTAGCATTGATATCTATTGTTTTTGATGTGCTTTGGATTGGTAACATTATTGAGGATGCATGCCATATCTGTAACTTTGTACAAAACCATACAAATGCCCTCACTATCTAAAAGGAGTACAACCATCTATCATTGTTGAAGATTGCGGATACACGGTTTGACTCTTCATTCATTATGTCGAAGAGGTTGAGGGAGGTCAAGACCACTCTTGGGGCCATGGTTATTTCAGAGTTTTGGTCTTTTTGGAGAAAGACAGATCAGATAGTCTCTAAAAGAGTGAAGGACACAATGTTAGATGATGCTTGGTAGGAGAGGGTAGATCTAGTTATTCAGATCATAGACCAATTCATTTCCTTGCTTCGATTTGCAGATACAGACCAACCCATCCTAGGAGAGGTTTATGAGGGATGGGATTCCATGATTGAGTCTGTGAGGACCCGAGTATGAGACATCATCAAAGGCCTTCTTCACCACTATACAAGATATTCTTGTCAGCAGATGGGACAAGAATTGCACACCTTTGCATTGTTTGGCTCATTCATTGAACACAAAATACTACAACCATGAGTGGCTGAATGGTGGACCTTCCCACAGATTCCCTCCTCACATGGATGATGAAATCTCACAGGGAGGAAAGATGCATTCAGGTAGGTTTTTTAGGATCGAGCATCCCTTGATGAGGTGGAGGATGCCTTTGTAGAGTTTTCCATTATCACTGGTCGATTTGCAGGATATGATCTAATTAGAGACAGGGGGACTAAGAAGACCTATTCTTGGTGGGCAAATCATGGGGCAACAAGCCCTCCTCTACATCAGTTAGCCATGAGGCTCCTCTCTTAGGTGACTAAATCCTCTTGTTGCGAGAGGAATTGGAGCACATATGGGAATTTGTATAGTGTCAAGAAGAGCAGGATTGAGCAGTCCAGGGTAGAGACAATGGTGTATGTGCATACTAACCTTTGTCTTATTTACAAGCAGAGGGAAGAGTGGTTGAAGGGAAAAACAATGATGTGGGATGCCTTTCTTGCTGATATGGGCTTGGACAACAGTGTTGAGTTGGCATTGGCCAACATGGATCTCAATGATCGAGTGCTAGAGCCTCTCAGATTTGATGATGGTGATACTATAGAGGGGTCATCCTCCACACCAGCGGATGCAAAGATGACTTTGGATACAGAGGAGGAGGATGCAGTAGAGGAGAGCAGTGGTACTGGTGACTATGATGATCAGGACAATGATGCTGATTTTCATGATGACTATGAGGATTGATGACTCATGAGTCATGAGCTACCTATTGCCTTGAGGCTTGTATACTTGTAGTTGTTTTTTATTTTCTATTTGCCTTTGGCATTGCACTACCTATGTAACACATTTTGATTATGATGACTTGATGAGAAAACTACAGTTGTCAGTATCTTTATCTTACTATCTTGTCTTTTTCCTATTGGATCATTGATGAATTGAATATGTATTATGAATCACGATTTATCATTTATGTCACAATTGTATTTGTATGTACTATGTACTATGCATAATGTTACTTAATACTTTGTAAACAGTAAAACTTACATGTAGATGAAAATCTATGTTTGAAATCAATGAATTTGTATAATGAATGAGAATTTCTGTAAGAAATATCTAATTTTTAATATATATATATATATATATATATATATATTATATATATATATATATAATATTATAAAATTATATATATAACATATCCGAACGTGTCCTGTTCCGAGGGGTCAACGTGTCTGTATCTAATACTTGAATCACCGTATCCGTCGAATCCTGAATCCACGTGTCAGGGGACTTAGACTGCATGATTGTTGTCACACTGTTTCGATGATGTTCCTTAATATTGAAGATATTGGAACTTTTTAAGAATAAGTCATTGCACTCCATATTTGATTTGACTTCAGCCACGAATTCTAGAATCTTGAGCTTCCTCCCAAAGATAGGACCCACGGTGTCATGCAACGCCTGGAAGATTTCGACTATTTGCTAGAAAACTTCCCTCATAATGTCATCATTGTGAGGAGGTATAGGTGAAGTTATCCTTATGATCTCACTGAGACAAGAGACAACAATAAATGTGACTGCCTCACAAGGGTGTTCCAAGAATTTCTTGTTAGAAATACTTAGAGGGGGGTGAATCAATATTTCTTTTACAATTGTTACTTTACTAGTTTAGAACACTTATAAACATAACAAAAAATGAACAATATAGAATAAATAATTTTATTAATAAGGAATAACGAGGATTCCAGTCCTCTTCTTTACAATAAATCAAGTACAATAATGTTTAGGGATCCAACTCTAGATGAAGACACCTATCTTCAGTCAACCAGGCTCCAACCTGTATGGTGCCAAGCTCCAACTTGGTCTTTATGAGGCTCCAACCCTATCTTCCACAAGGCTCCAACCTTGTCTCTATGAGGCTCCAACCCTCTCCATTGGCACAGGCTCCAACCTGATCTTCTCTTAGGGCTCCAACCCACTTATTGCCTAGAGGTCTCTAACTTGGTCTTTATGAATCTCCAAGAATCTCTTCACTAAGCTTCAACAATACATGGGAGTTTGCTCCAACAGTGTCTTCCAAGAAAAGTCTCCAGGAATACCTTCAATCATCAATGACACTTTTGACAATTGCAAATATGTCTTCAACGCTTTTCATGGTGCCCCAAAGAAAGTTTCTCCAAAGTTACTTCAGGAGGGCTTCAAGTTGTTTCAATAATCAACTCCAAATGATGCTTCAATAACGCTCTTAGATCTGCTTTAATAATATTTCACAAGGATTCCTTGAGTCTGCTCCAATAACTTTAAACCTTCAAGCTGCTCTAAACAATGCTTTAAAAACTGCTCACAACTGCAACAGCTCTTTAATGAATGTCCCAACAAGTCAGCAGGTCTTCAAGAAGTGCTTTCAAGGGGTCTTCAAAGGCTTGTCAAAGTGTTGTTATAGGACTGCTCAGAGATTCTTCAATAGCTGCTCCAAAAACCTCTTTAAAGTTTAAATATGCTCAAAAATATTACCAAGTTCTGTCTAGGAACTTCCAGGTCTGTTCCAGAATACTTCCAATAGAGAGCTACTTGAAAATGGTCTACAATATCTTCTTCAGGTCTGCTACAAGAGGAGGCTATCAAGACTATTTTAAGATGACCTTATGAATTGCATCACTATGTCTCTCAGGTCTGTTGCAAAAAGGCTTTAAGTCTGCTTTATGAAGTTGCTCTCTCCTAACACAGGACTTCAATGATGTTGCTCCAACAATATTGCTTCCTATGTCTTGTTATAACTTCAAGTCTGTTACAACAGAGTCTTTTAGATAGCTCTCTAAGGTCTGCAACAAAAATTATGACTCCAACAAAATCTGCAAATGGCGCTACAGGTCCGTAGGAGATTTTTTTCACAGGTACGCAAGAGATATGGGTATCTTAAGGCGCGTCTCTACAGATCTTCAACAGGTCTGAAAGTTTTGCATTCACAGATCTCCTCCACAGGTCCAAAATTATGCTTCTACAGATCACAGATACAGGGCCGAGTTACAGGTCTGAAGTTAACTTCTCCACAGCTCGATATTCAAATCATCCACAGGTCTAATTCGCTGTCCAAACAGTGATCCACAACTTCTTCGTTCTTTTTCTCTTTTTCAGTTCAAGTCCGAGCCCTTTTTCTCTGAGATTTCTTCACCGAAAGTTGCCGAGTTACAGGTCCGAAGTTAACTTCTCCACAGCTCGATATTCAAATCATCCACAGGTCTAATTCGCTGTCCAAACAGTGATCCACAACTTCTTCGTTCTTTTTCTCTTTTTCAGTTCAAGTCCGAGCCCTTTTTCTCTGAGATTTCTTCACCGAAAGTGGATGAATGAAACGAATGAGCTCAAGCTTGTATTTATAGTTGTTTTCCACAACGAAAGGACATGTCGATTGACTTAAGGGCCGACATAACTATGAAGAAGCTGACTTGTACCGTGTTTAAAATTTTTATTTAAAGGCAGCTGATTAGGTGAGGTTTATGTCAATTTTATGTAATTTTAAAGTCTAGCAACAAGTGAAATATTTAAAGTTTATTTTTATTTTTATTTAATTGGGACATGTGGAGGGTTATGATAGATTTTTGTTTTAGAATATTAGGAATATCATATATTAGGAGTTAGGGCAAGAATTTATGTACACGGAATTATAATTTATTAAGAATTAGGATTTCAAGTATTATAGAGCAAAGGCTAGTTTAAGTTATATGCACTTTTCATGTGACTTTTATTGGAACTAGGTATTATAGTCAAACATGGGGATTAGGGTTAGGACTTCAATGGTTCTTTATATTAGGCTTCATCATTTAGGTTTTAGCAATACATTTTGGCATTAGGGTTTCATCATCATAGCTAGGGTTTCATGTTGAGGGCCAAAACATCTCACTGTCAGCATCGAAACCAATCTCTGCTGATCACAACAACAAAATATAAACCCTCTCTGCGAAATAAAACTCTCCCTAGTAGCAATGCAAGACATAGCATCAAAATGCACTAATCGAATCATATTCTGAGTCCTGACTCAAAGCGGCAACAAAGTACTCTAATTGTTCAATCACAACATTGAAACACTTAACCGCAGCAGCATATCTCAGCAACATTTAGACTCTCAGCCAAGTACACACTAATCATGTACAACCAATGGCATACTACAACATATGTGTAATACTAAAATATATGAACAACCTTGCAATGCCACTGTTACCACACAATTACTCTACAATACCCTGCCTATAACAAAAATTACAGCAATATAACCTCTGCAATTGATGTCTAGCCCCTGCCAACACAGTGTTAGCAAAGCGCAACAACCATATCACTGTAGAAACCACTTTCTGCTACAGGTATTTTTATTTATAATGTTCTGCTATAGGTACACATCTACGCACAGGTCTCATCACTCCAAGTCATGTGTACAACTAATATGTAAACATTGAGGCACAATCCATCTCTACAGGGGTCTTGATTTGCGCTCAGAATATGTTATTCAGATTCTCTATCGCACAACCACTACGCATATCCATCATGACAATACTCTGTCCTCCAGATTAGAGCACCCTTCACACCAAAAAAAGTTGCCAATGGATAGGTTCAACTTGACCAATGCACTTTCGCTACTCTGCCAAATCCACACGTATGCACTGTTGATTTTGGGTAGCATCGGATGTGCTCTAGCTCCGAAATTTTGTGGAGGGGCTAGGACACGAGATCTCCAAGACTCATAAATCGTTTGGAGAAATTCAACCCGGATGAGGAGTTATTAAAATCAGTGAAGCACCATCCTTATTAAACCAGCGGGTAAGAATGGGTCAGAAGGGAGGACGGGTGACCCTCATTAAACCCACGTTCTTTACCCTTACTCGGCGGGTTTTGTACAAGATACGTTTACCCTCATTAGACCCACAAGTAGCCTATAAGACTCCCATTGGACCCCTATAAGACTCTTCGGGCAGCAAAACTCCCAAACTGTCCAAAAATTCTTTATTTTTTTTTTTATTTTTTTTTCTTTTTTGGAAATGAGCTGGAGGAAAAGGGAAATTGGAGGGGAAAAATAACTTTATAAGCAACTCTCTCCCTTCTATTTTTCATTCACTTGTCATTTGAGTTTTTGGCTAATTTGTGTGTGTTGAAACTTGAGAGTGAAGCTAAAGGAGTGTGAAGACATTGTTGGAGGAGGCTAAAGGAGGCTTCATTGGATCAGACTAAGCTTTAGGTAGACTTCATGAACTTAGTTAGAATGTTTTCTATGTATTTATTTTTGTTTGTTTGTTTGTTTTTTTTTTTTTTTTTTTATGTTTGCAATTTTTTTTTGATTGGGAATGCTTGTGGGTGAGAAACTCAGCCACACACGGCCACTATGTGGCTGATTTTCTCAGCCACACATGGCTGCTATGTGGCTGATTTTCTCAGCCACACAGTGGCCCTGTGTGGCTGAGTTTCTCAGCTACACAACCAAAAAAAATTGCAAATTAAAAAAAATTCAAAACCAAAAAGAAATTTAAAACCAATATATATATATATATTTTTAATTTTTTTTCTTCCAGATTTTTTTACCATGCCACCAAAGGGTTTCAGATAGTCTCGTGATTCGGCATGGGCACATGGTCAACGAATCATTCCCAGTAATGACCACAATATCAAGTGCAATTATTGCAATGCCACAATGTATGTAGGCATAAACAGGCTGAAATACCACTTAGTCAGAATTCCTGGGCATCGTGTGGGATGTTGTCAAAGTTGCTTTAATGAAGTCACTACTGAAATGGTAGCTACTTTGGAAGCCATTAAAGAAGCATGTTCTAAGAGGGCAAGAAGGAAGGATGAGATTGTTGGGATAGGTAGATCTTCATCTCAGAGTGAAACACAATTTCAAAGTCCAGGTATTGGTAACTCTTCTTCAACTGCTATGGCAAACAAGAGTATAACCTCTTCTTTCTTTAGTCCTCGTACAACTCCAGGATCTCAACCAACTTTGGACAGTTTCAATGATAAGAAGAGGAAGGAGGCAAATATGGCAGTGAGGAGGTTTTGGTACCATAATAGTCTTTCATTCAACTATGCAAAGTATTATTTTTATCAGCCCATGGTGGATGCCATTGCATGTGCTGGCCTGGATACAAAGCCCCAACTTATAATGCACTTAGGGGGAAAGAGCTAGATGAGGAGCTTGAGTGTGTTAAGGAACAATTGGAGAGCATTAAAAGCTAATGGAAATTTACAGGTTGTACACTTATGTCTGATGGGTGGACAGATCAAAGGGGTAGAACAATAATAAATTTTTTTGTAGCTTGCCCTAAAGGAACCATGTTCCTAAAATCCATTGATGCATCTGCAAATGTAAAAGATGCACATTTGAGTTTTCATTGTTGGCTGATGTGGTGGAGGAAGTTGGGGTTGCAAATGTTGTCCAAGTAATCATGGACAATGAAGCAAATTATGTGGCCACTGGAAGGTTGCTTTGTGCCAAATATCCCACCATTTTTTGGATTCCATGCGCTGCCCATTGCATAGACTTGATGCTAGAGGACATTGGGAAGTTGGAGCGGGTGCAAGACATTGTGCAAGAATGCAAGCATATTATCAAGTATATTTATAATCATGCTTGGGTGTTGAACCTTATGAGGGAATTCACACAGGGTGAGCTTAGTCGCCCAACTATCACACGGTTTGCTACAAACTTTCTTTCCCTCCAAAGCCTTTTGTATGAGTACCAAGCTTTGAGAAGAATGTTTTGTAGCCAACAATGGGTATTCTGGAAAGATAGCACAAAACCAGAAGCAATGTCTGTGAAAACATCTGTCTTTGTTGATAGTTTGTGGGACAAAGTGACTAAGATTGTTAGCTTCACTGAGCCCCTTGTGAAAGTCTTGAGATTGATGGATGGAGAGAAACCCGCAATGGGATATATTTACGAGGGCATGGACAGGGCCAAAGAGGCCATCAAGACTTTTTATAATGGAAATGAATCTAAATACAATGTTACTTGGGAGCGGGAGCGGAAGCGGGGAGCAGGAGCGACCATTTTCAGAAGCTCCCGGTTTGGGAGCGAATCCGGGAGCGATTTTTTAAAAATATATATATT
>APFE030367253.1:0-35883 GCA_000404065.3 Pinus taeda
GGTTTAGGCTAAGACTATACAATCTGCCCTATAATGAAATACTAGAATTGAAATCCAATTGAAGTTAATACTCTTTAAAATAGTTTAATTCCACATACCTACTTATAAAATTGGAAACTAAATCTCAAATATCCCTTTGTATTTATAAATTTGTCTGGAATTTTGGTGTTTGGAATCAATTTACAAAGAGTCCCACCCATGTTATAACATGGTTGGAAATTTAAAGGGTTGCTAATTTTTTTTTTGTAAAATCCTGTTACGTGAGGGATGTTCCACACTCTTCAACAATTGGTCTCATCCCTTATGTAAAAGATATGACAGCATTACCTCAACAAATGATATCTAAATTTGTCCATATTCATTGTTTCTCCAACATTGGAATAATCCATTGTATGGCTAGTGCAGTGTACTATGTTGGTAGGTGGTCAAACAGATAAATACTGAAAATACTTGTGAAACATAGAAAATTCAATAGAAGTACGTCAATAAACCAACATAAATTCTGCAAGCACGCAAGGGAATTTAGTCATTCATTCATACTTGCTTGCTTTCTTAATCCATTGAACAAAACAAGGTTTTGCAAAATTGTAATTTTATATTTTAGAAAATTCATTCATAATTGCTTGCTTCCTTAATTCATTAAATTTCTAAATCATATTTCATTGAATTAATGCAGAAG
Organism: Pinus taeda; assembly: GCA_000404065.3. Lineage (NCBI taxonomy): Eukaryota > Viridiplantae > Streptophyta > Pinopsida > Pinales > Pinaceae > Pinus > Pinus taeda. Next base: position 680 of record APFE030367253.1, read on the forward strand.
TAAAATGCCATTTACAATAAGATCAAATGGTTGCTTGTTACAGCGTTCACATACATTCATATTGGGCCATAAAACATGAGGAAAAAATGAAATGATATATTGAACATATAATAGGAGGGTAAAGGGTTTTTATATGTTGTATAGCAATAGTGTATTATAAGGTATTGTTTATACAATAAATTGGCTATCCTAAGGCAGAAAACAAGTGGGTTGGAGAAATAGAGGTTCAAGAGGATTGTGGGAGTATTGGAGTGGGAGGGGGAAAGAAAAAAATATGGTAATATTAGGTTCACAGTATCTTAATATTCAAACCTATGGCCCTAATATTGACATGCAATTCATGGTAATGTTAAAAGTGACATTCATCTCATCTTTCATTTTCATCAGTTTACTTAAATTTTTAACATTACCATGAAATGACTCAGGATGTTTGAGAGTGGTTCCGATCTCATTAGATTTCATATGGAGGAAGTAGAATTTTAGATCTCACTCAAAATCCAACATACTTATTAGTTTTTTAGGATTTCAGGATTGGGGGGATTGTAATGTTTCCATTGGATTTTGTTATGTACTAGGGTATGGAACTCATATTTAATCAAGAGAACCAAGCCCTATATGTACCTTGATGTTAGTGACATTGTTTGTCGAACTCCTCTATTATGACCCTACTAAAAATGTACTCGTCACTCAAAAAAAATGTTGACTTGACATGATATGTTTTTTCTATCTTATGTTAATGTTTATAGGGTGATACTAATGACAAAGATACCAATATAGGCAATGATTTTGACGATATTTAGGTATTTGTTGTAGCATGATTTTTTTTGGATGCTAGAGGTAATGCATATCGTATTTGTTATGCATTTTTGGTTTAGAAATGGATTGCACACGATGTTATTTTGGTTATGTGCACCCTTACATGATATATAAATGAGAACTTTTATTTTTTGGACCTGTGTTTGATGAATATTATAACTACTAGATGAATAATGTTATATGGTTTAATCCATGATTTTTTTTATTTTTTATTTTTTATAACAAATTCATCATTTTATATGAGTTTGTTGACATATATGAATCAAAATATATAAAAATATACATTATATAAAATTCACTCCCAAAATCACTCCAAACCTGGGAGATTTTGAAAATGTAACTCCTCATTCTTGCTTCCACTTTCACTTCCCGCTTCTACTCCTACTTTCCGCTTCCACTCCCACTCCCAAGCAACCTTTCTCCATAACAAACATGCATCAAATTATTGATACCTCTATGATCTATTTCTAATGTTTGTGTTATGATTTTTTACTTCTTGATCATCTAGTGATCCTCCAAATGGTGGGGCAGTAGAGAAGACAATAGATATGACACCTTCACCCTTTCCTTACATTAGAGATTAATAGGTTGAATGAAAGTGAAGGAGATACTGATATCAACTACTACTTGGTAGATGACACATACATGCCATAGGATATAGTGAAATAGAATATTTTTTTGAAGAAGGTGCATGCATCCTAAGGGAACGCGTGTAGTGCCCCGCTCTATTTGATTGACAGTGATATGACATTAACAGTTATTTAGCCCTAAGGTCCACACTTTATTCTTTGAGGACCTCAAGTTGAGGATCCAAACATGTGATTCTATTATTAATGGTTGTGATGTTTATGTATGTTCTCCATTGGTATTATGATGATTTTTGCATTAATGGTTATGCATGTTCTCTATTGATATTATGATGATTGTGGAATAAATGGTTATGTTTGGTCTCTATTGAATTTATGATGATGATAGCAGTAAAGGATATGTATGGTTTCTATTGATATCATAATGATGATAGCTTTGATGGATAGGTATGTTTTCTATTGATGTTATGATGTTGATAGCTTTGATGGATATGTATGTTTCCATTGATTTTATGATGATGATAGTCATGATGGATGTGTCCCTTATGTTACCTACTTGCATTAGTTCTGGTTCACAATGAATGGTGATGCAAATAACTAGGTGATGGTGATGATGCTATTATGACAATGACTACCACTGAGAAACCTTATTACTGATGATTATTGAGTATGGCAGGAAACCACCAGAGTCACTCGCATAAGATGACTCGATGACACCTGGTTTGATGAAAATTTATATTATTTTATCTTTGAAATTCTAAGTCAATTTGAAACTTTCTTTATATGTTTATCTATATTTTGATGATACATTAGTGGTTGCAGGCATAGATTAGATTCTTAGCCAAATGACTCACATATGGGTGATACAGTTGTACAATTGGATGGAATTGCATGGGAGGGGTGGGAAAGTGTCCCTGATCTCACCCACTAGCACTGCCATTGTGACTTGGGCTAGAAATGTTGAAACACCTTCGCCTTGAAGATCACGATGTCATGAGGGCAGGTCCAAAAGTTGGGTTTCTCATGAGGATTTTAATGGGGGGTGTGCATCAAGGCAGATTCCTTGATCCCCAACATCATTAGTCTCACTATATTAGCCAACATAAGAGATGATAGTGGTCTTTGTCATTGCACCTATACTTTCCCCTTGTAGCCACTAAATGCGTGAAGGGAAAGTGGCATGGCACCCTTGGAACTTCAGGGGAATTTCTTGAAGGGCGTGACCAACTTGGCACCCTTGGCATCACAGATAAACTGTTAGGCATGACACCCTTGGAACTTCAAGGGAAGTTCTTGAAGGGAACGACCAAACTTGGCATGCTTGGAATCATTAAAAATAAACAAATTAATAAATATAATCAAGATATGAAAACCATGTAAATTCACATCAAGGGTAGATGGTGTTAGAAATCGAGGTAATTAAATCAAGAATAAAACTTTTGTTAAGAGGATCTTAGGAAGAAATAAAATATTTTACCTTAAAAACTCTACCTTTCCGATGTTGGAAAATATTAGTTAGATAGTGTAGTTTAATTAGGTAAAAAGTGGAAAAAGGGACATAAATGTAAAGATAAATATTAATTCTAAAATAGTTAAACCTAATTAAGATAATAAGATGGTGAATTAAAATAAGATTAATAAATTAAATTTTAGAGAAATTTAGAGAATCTCCATGTGGCAACAGCCAACATAAGAATATCCATTTAAGAGATAACTTGAGTTAAATTAGGGAGTAGATAGGGGATCAAATCTTGACTTATCAATTGACTTTAGTAATGAACACAAATTAAGGAGTAAAAAGGGGGATCAAGAGACAACTAGGAGAATAAATAGGAATCTTGTTGATGTGAGAAAAAATATTAGTTTCAAATTAAAATTTAAGTAAATAATTTTGGAGACCCTTGATGAGAGAGTGACACATGGGTATATATAACTTGAGTTAAATTAGGGAGTAGATAGGGGATCAAGTCTTGACTTATCAATTGAATTCAGTAATAAACACAAATTATGGAGTAAAAGCGGGGATCAAGAGACAACTAGGAGAAGAAATAGGAATCTTGTTGAGGTGAGGAAAAATATTAGATTTAAATTAAAATTTAAGTAAATAATTTTGGAGACCCTTGATGAGAGAGTGACACATGGCTGGGTGAATAATGGAACTATTGAATTATCAAAAATAATTAATTATGCATGAAATTCCAAGTGTCACCTACAAGGGCTCCTATAAAAGAATGGGCAGGCCATGGGAGAAGGCACTTTTTCTTTACCCTATTTTGGGATGGATGAGACTATGTTAGAGAAGTGACTACGAGCTATAGTGAGTTTGGTGAGGTAGAGGAATTTAGAAAGGGGACTCTTGAGCCAAAGAGTGTTCTTATCTACCAGCTAATACATTCGTCCATTGTACAACGCCATTGCAGCTCGGGGGTCCTCGTGGAAGGAGAGTACCCAAGGAGTATGCTTGGAGGTCAACCGGTGGGTCATTCACATTTGGAGGCGACTGACAACAAAGGAGGGAAATTAGCGGCAAGTCAAGTTTGAATATCGTCTCCTCGTGAACGGTACCTATGATGTTATAATATTCTTTTGTATGACTTTATTATGGTTTAGTTAATAACATGTAAATTAGATGATATGTTCAATGAAGTGAAATTCAGAAATTTTTTATATAATGCTTAATAATTTTTGACTTCCCAATGTTATTCTCTGATGGTTCTATTTTTAGTATTTAAAAAAAAATAGGCTTGGTCCCTACACTTGGTGTAAGAGCTATTTTTAACTCGTGAGACCTATGGGTCCATGCATGCATGACTAGTTCTGTTAAATATCTACTACATTCAAATTGGTAAGGGAAGAGTAGCACCCTCACATGATTCGAAACCAAGACCTCACATCTACCAACAAATTCCAACACCAGCGTGCCAACTGTGTTTAATATGACAAATTTTCTCTAAATGTGAAATTAACTTTACTCAAAAATAAATGGTAAAAAATTCATAATGAAAAGAATTTAATAATGAAACTTTTTCCAGTTGATTTCCCAAAGCTAACATATGAGAAAATTTTCTATGCTATAATGAAAATGACAAATATAATTAAATGAGATATTTTTTTTTTTCAGAAATAAGGAAAACTAATTTTCTTAAAGTGAAATACCCTCAGAAAATGGTAAAGTTCAATGAGGAAATTCACCTAAATGAATGGGGAAATTTTGACGTAAGCTTGTAGGAAATTAAAATTTTAAAACCTCAAGTCTCAAAAGCTCAATTTATTCAGAATTGCAGTAGGAATTTCACTTGCAATTTTGAATAAATTTACTTTGAAAAAAGAAATCCAATCTTCTGAAAGTTTTGTTAAATTTTGTTTGCGAACTCTACTTGAAAGATGATTTTGATTCTTTTGTATTATTCTGTTTCGAAAATTGGGATATTTTTCTATAAATTTTGTTTTCCAAAGATGTTTTGAAGTGGTAAATTATATTAATTTCTATATTAAAAACACATTTTAAACAAAAAAATATTGAAAATCTCGAAACAAAACATTAACTAGTTAAAAACCATTTATAAAAAATATAGCTGCCCCTTTTTGGAGTAAGCACACTTACCTCTATTTTTTTATTCAGCTATCTTTGAAGTAGCCCTTCCAACGTTGTCATCTTCCTAGAGTAGAACTATCTTGAAGTTGCACTGGTAAAGACATAACCGTTTTCTTCATTTATATAGATTCTAGTAATGATAATTAAATTTATTTAACAAAAATAAAAGAGAATTGCCTTCCTAGGGTAGAAAGAAGTTGCACTGGTAAGGACGTAACCATTTCCTTCATTGATACAGATACCACTCATGTTAAAAAAAAAGAAAAAAGAAAAGAGAATCTGAAGACGTGAGAGATAGAAGTTGAAATGAAGGATTTATTCAAGTGTTGGACAAACTAATTTATTTGCAGTAACGAATTTAGAGACACATACTACTGTATATATGTATTTGGAAGAACTAGTACAGAGAGTAGTGATTAACGAAATTGCGTTCTCACAATCAAATTTCATGAGAAACACACTTGTAACCATTTATTTGGATGAACTATAAAATATAACATTTTCTTTAACTTTCAAATTATTTAAGTTTGAAAGTGGGTTTAAGTGAAAAGGTGGGTTTTTGTTTCAGTGTAGGAATTTAAGGTGAAGAGTTAGAATACATGGTAAAAGTTAAAGTTACCTAAATTGAAAAATTAATGGAGTTTTAGAGGTTTTCTCACATTAAGAGACCACTCTCGAGCACTACACTAAAAACTGCTTACATAGAAAATATATAAAATTATTTGTTTGACTCATTCTAACACCTTGTTTGATATTGTCTAATTCATTATTGCAAACTACTACTTGTTTATTGAATGCAATACACTACAAAATTATTGACAAAGTAAAATACTTAAAAGTTGGAAGATGTAGTCAATAATTACATTCAACACTCCCCCTTAATTTTGAATTCATCTTCATTACAATTTTCAACATAGACAATTCCTAAGTGTTGTATTTGCAATTCAAAACTTGCTTTTTCCAATGCTGTAAAATGACTACTGATTAATTTATTGCAACTGTAAAAATTGAAGAATTGGCTTCACCATTGTTGACTAGCTCTTGATGAAGTGAAAACATGTGTGAATGTGTTTACTTTTGTGGTGAAACACATGATTTGGAAAGTGAAGTAGTTGAATTATTATCACAGAAAATAGGACTTGGTTCCTTCTTGTTTTTAGGCCCAAGGTCACATATCAATATTCTTAAACAAACTGCTTGGAAAGTTGCTCCTGTTACTGCTACATACCATGATTTTGGTGATGAAATGGAGACAATGAGTTACTTCTTGGATGCCCATGAAATTATTCTTGTACATAGGTGAAATGCGTGTCCTGAGGTGTTATCTCTGCCATCAATACTTTCTATAAAATCACTATATGTGTGACCAACAAGATGATTTCATTTGGAATCAGTGTACAAAATCCACACTGCATTATTCTTGCAATATACCTTAAAATCATTTTTTCTTTCTAATGGGTTTCTTTTGGTGACTTTGTAAACCTAGATATAAGGTTGTCTAAATACATTTTGTGAAACCTTGTTGTTGTGAGATATATTAGGATGCCTACTAGCTACTTGTAAAAAGTGGGATCAACTGTTGCACTATTGTCATCTTTGCTTAGCTTGGTTCTTGGCGATTGTGCATTGACTACCGCTAGTTGAACAAAGTGATGATAAAAAAATCAATACCCTTCGCCAAGGATAGATGATTTGTTTGATCAAATGAGAGGGGAAACTATGTTTTCAAAGATAGATCTAAGGTCAATATATCACCAGTTGAGAATCAAGGAAAAATATATCCCGAAGACAACATTTAATACAAGATTTGGGCATTATGAATTTGTAGTTTTACCATTTGGATAGACAAATACCCAGGTGTTTTCATGATTTTGATGAACGAAATATTTCAAGATTACTTAGACAAGTTTGTACAAGTCTTTATCGATGAAATTTTGATCTACTCAAAGACCCTACAAGAGCATGACAAACACTTGAGGGTAGTTCTACAATGTCTTAGAGAAAACCAATTATATGGGAAGTTGTCAAAGTGCTCCTTTTACCAAACCAATAGTCATTATCTTGGGCACATTATCTCTGGGGATGATATCGTAGTAGACCCGGTAAAGATCGAGGCCATCAGGGAATGGCCAACATCAACCAATGTTCATGAAATACAAAGTTTCATGGGCATGGCAGCATATTATCATAGATTTGTCGAGGGGTTTTCGAAGATAGCAAGCCCCATTACTAAGCTCCAAAGAAAGAATAAGAAATTCATTTGGCCTGTATAATGTGAATAGGCATTCCAAAGGTTAAATGTGTTATTAAAGACAACACCAATTTGAAGGTGCCGGATATGGAACAAGAATTTCTGGTTTTCACTGATGCCTCCAAGGAAGGGTTGGTTTGTGTGTTGATGCAATAAGGAAGAGTAATAGCTTATGCATCAAGGAAACTTATAACCCACGAAAAAACTAGGCAACCCATGATCTAGAAATAGCAGAAATTGTTTATGCACTAAAGATTTGGAGACACTACCTTCTCAGAAGGAAGTTTGATCTTAGGACTGACCATTGTGGGCTAGAACACATATTCACTCAAGACCACGTAAATGCAAGAAAAAGATGATGTCTGAGCTAATTAGTTAATATGATTTTAATATCACTTACATAAAAGGAACGGTAAACAGGGTGGCTGATGCTTTAAGTAGGATGCCTCAGATATTTTTAGTGATTCCCTTAAAGAGAAATTTGAGGGAGAAACTACTTGATTTACAATTTAAAGACACTTGGTTTCAGGAGGTTAGAAAAAGTTTGAGGGAGGATGAAATGAGGGTCCCAAAATATGAATAATACTCCCTTGATAATGATGGGCTGCTGCGATTTCGGGGAAGGATATATGTACCACAGAATGAAGATATATGCCAGTTAATCTTGAATGAAGGAAATCAGGCAATATACATGGCACACCTTGGTGTTAAGAAGATGAGTGTGGACCTGAAACCACTTTTCTTTTGGAAAGGGATGAAGAAGGACATCGTAAACTTGGTAGCAAGATGCTTAGAATGTCAACGAGTAAAATAGGAACATAAACATCCAACAATATTATTGCAACCCCATGAGATATGAAAATCTAAATGGGAAGTTATATCAACGGACTTCATTGTGGGACTACCACTGACCTCAAGAAGACATGATTCCATATTTGTAGTGGTGGACACATTGACCAAGTGCACCCATTTCATACCAGTTAAGACTACATATAAGGCACCAGAAATAGCTAGAGTTTTTATTGATAGGATTATGAGATTGCATGGAGTGCCTAGGAAGATCATATCAGATAGGGGAGCAATGTTTACAGGAAGGTTTTGGACCAGTTTCCAAGAAGCCTTGGGAACCAAGTTGAACTTATGCACTGCTTATCATCCCTAGACTAATGGGTAGATAGAGAGGACTAATCAAATTCTCGAGGACAAGGTTCAGATGTCTGTGATGGACCAACAAAATAGATGGGAGGAGTTTTTACCCCTCGTGGAATTTTCTTACAATAATAGTTATCAAATTTCCATCAAGATGGTGTCATTTGAGTTCTTATACAGAAGACCTTTTAGAGCACCTCTTAGTTGGGACCGACAAGAGGACTGAGTATTAATAGGATCAGAAGTGGTGCAAGAAATGGAAGAGAAAATGACTATGATTAGGGGGAGGCTAAAAGAAGCACAAGAATGACAAAAGAGTTATGTTTATGCTCACCGGGGAGTTCGAAGTTATGAAGTTGGAGATAGGGTGTTTGATTTGAAATGATCATAAACTAAAAACTAATGTAGAAGTGATTAACTATTAATGATTTGAATGTTAGATAAAAGTGCAGAAATCGAGGAAAACGACTTGAGAAGAAGACTTTATGACAACTGATTAAACATAAAATTGATGCATAACAAAAGTGAAAACAATAAAAACACAGCGATAACAGAGAGCAAGATTTATGATGGAGTTTTTCCCTGATGGACTATGTCTCCAGGTTCTCTTTCAAGATGGGCAACCGTTTTTATTAGGAATGAGAAGAAATTGTTGATTACATATTGAAAATACCAAACTGAATATGCACGCAGCAACTTCTGATCACTGTCATCAGATAGCCCTATGAACCAACTTTCAAATTCTTCTTACATTTTCCAAAACCGACCCTGGATGCTCCCATAACACTGAAAACGAAAACTTCCTATGCCCTCCAGAATCTGCAAACAAAATATCAAAAACCACTCTAATGTCTTTCAATGGACAAAGCTGCCACTTATAGGCCTGTGGATACATAAAAAACACATTTGGCTATATTTGGGATGAATATGGTTGATTTTGGATAGGGTTTGAGCTTGGTCTTGTTGACATTAGACACCTAGGCACGGTTCCATGGTCTATAAATTGATTTCATAACCAACTGTTCCGAAAAAAACCCAAAATAACATTGTATTAAACATTTAACCACTAGCTGACAGCTAACCACTGCATGTGAGCACTGGCGGTCTAACCACCAGATGCCACCTTTGTGGCTTCCCCCGGTGGTTCTAGCGACGATTGCACTAACTGTCCGCGTGTGACCATTGTCCCATGGTTACCTCTAATGGCTTCCCCAACGTGGTTGTAGTTCTGATTAGTTACTTGATGGTCTATCTAGCTTGTTCACATGCTAACTTTTTTCGACACGGTCAACTGTCTGGTGGTTAACCTCACATTTTCAATACTCCAACGGTTTTCAAAATGTTGGTCACATGAACTCCGACACAGTTAGTTACCCGCGCGGTCAGAGGTGACTGTATTGATTTTTTGTAATGTTTTGTGTTTGTTTTAACATATCTTATGTCCCAGGGGTATATTAGCATTGGTTTTAGGGGTTTAGACTTAGGCATAGGTTTAGTATGTAATGCTTGGATTAGGTCTTTAGGTTTAGTATTAATGTGGTAGGTTAGGCTTAGGTTTAAAAATAGATTTTGAATCATAGTTAAATACCATAGCTCATGTCCCATTAAATGAACCATATCAAAACAAATTTGTCACATTGTGACATTTTCACCATGAGTTCTATCAATGAAACCATATTGAACCTCTACAACAGATGATAACCATGTCGATGATCAACCTGTGAGTGGATGACAAAAAAATCATAAACATTACTTGAATAACCTGATCCATAACCAATATTGTCGATCTGTCGAAGCTGAATTGAAGTGACGATGACACATGAACACTGATGATGAAACTTGAACACCTGTACAATTGAATCAACATAATCCTCCTTGATCATTCCTCTCCACTTGAAAGCTTTCAGACAAAAAAAGTTTGACTAATCAAATATTCGATGAGGGTAGAACTCCCTCTCTTTCCACCTTGACCTGACGATGTACTAATACATTCGATCAATCACCTACAAGTGATGACCTTGATGATGCTAACTATGGCACTTTTCGAGTCAGTGGCCTATTTCATCCATCTACAGTATGAACAATTTCCAACGATGGGCAAACACCCTGTTATCAACATGGCAATTGGATTCTCCCCACAACGAATCATGAGTTAGTGATTCACAATATTTGAAAATAGACACTACTGGATGTTATTTAATACCATCAACATGTATAAACAATCTATTTTGTAGAATAACAAAGACAATCAAATATTTTCTTGACATCAAACCAGCTACTTGAATTGACATACTTTCCTGATTCCTGTTTACTAAGTGAACTTGTTGCAATGAACCTATCCAGCTGTAAGGTGAAATTTGCTGCAACTTAGTTTCGTTTTGAAAGTATCAATTTAGCTGTTGATTTGTTTGAATCACTTTTCCTTCCTTTAAATGATGATGTTTCCATTGATTATCACTTTCCCCTGATGCATAAGTTCCCATTAGAAACATTGACACTACTTTAGAAAAGGCTTTGATACGAAAACAAATAGGTTTCCTCTCTACTTGAAAAAGGTTTCCAAACTGTTCGAGAAATGACATGGTGACACAATATAAGAGAAATCACACACTAACTTTCCCCAATGCTGACCTGTATCCTTGCAACTGTTAAGTTCCAAACTTAAACTGGTTTGATTAACTCTGACATTAGGAAGAGGAGATTTAGGCACAAACTGTAATTCATGTTGTAATCCCTGCTTATGAATAAGATGTTTGTTTTTACATAGAACTGCACAAGTTTCTATCTCTTTAACCAAACCATATTTCAGCTAAGTTGCATAACTTAAACAAGAATTATGTTGATTGTTATGTTGATCCTTTACACACATGATTACAAACTGCTTGTTTGAACTTATTAATCGCTACATCTGATTAACATTAACTGAATTCAATTGATTTTTGTTTTGATGTGCCCTGACAATAAATTCAACCCCATTTTTCTTAAGGTGATATTTATGTTCTCTCCTGTAAAATACCGCATCAGATCGTAAAGATAAGGACTTCCTAAAACAACTCCACATATGTCTACTGGAACCACATCTAATTCCACTTCATCTATGTAGTTAGCTGTTATGGAAAATCTTAATCAACATTGTTTGGTGACTTTTATCTGAGTTGATTTATTTAGGCATCCTAATGGGTAAGGTCTTGGATGATTCCGTGTTTCCAAACCAAAATTTTTTAACTATATATCCAGAGATTAAATTCGCCTGTGATCCACTGTCAAACATTGTATGTATCTTTGTGTGCTTAGAAGTTATCCTTATTTTAAACAATTCAACTCTTTTATCATCATGTGAAGGATTTATGTTTGAAGAAGATGCAATAGTTTTCAAACTTGAACTAGTATAAGAAGTTTTACTTGTCGTATCCATCGCGGTTATCCTCCTTCCATCACCTGAATTTGAACCTAGATCCTGCTAGACTGCTGCAATGACCTTCTTTTCATCCTTATCCTTAAGGAAATTTTTGGGCTTAAGTTCTGGATGAAGTTTCCAGCAAATCGATTCATGATGACCGATTCTCTGGCAATGAGAACAAGTAGGTCTTTCCTTCTGAACGATCCCTGATTCCATTCTCTTCGAATTGTTCTTCCCCTTACTGTCACTAGAATGTTTGGTTTCCAACTCTTTGGATGACTGCAATGAAAACTTGAATGGTCTGCCACTTGATTCAATATGTATGGCCTGAACACACACCTCATCAAAATCATCAAGATTAAACATCAATAAAGTATGCTGCAAATATGAATGTAAACTGTCGATGTATTTTAACAAAGTTTCACGTGTATCCAGTGAAACATGAAAGGCCAATGCTTCCTTTCTGAACTCCCGAGTAAACTCCTGAGCACTCTTCCATTTACCTTGACTCATATGCTTCCAATCAATCATAGCTTGCTGCATATATCCTAAAGGATAGAACTATTTCCTAAGAGCTTTTAAAATCTTAGACCATGAAGAGATGATTTTCCCTTTTCGCTTTACATCTATTTGAGTTTACTTTCCCACCAGATTAAAGTTGTTCCCCCCATTCGAAGTGTAGCTAAGTGAATTTTTGTTTTATCACCTGATATGTTCTAAATACAACAATACACTCCTATATACTTAATCCAATTATCTAACTTTTCAGGATTCATTACATGAGCATAAATAGGTAATTCAAATTAACATCAAGTTTCAAAAGAGATGTTTTCTTAGGTTTCTTTTTTGTTTCAAATTCTACACTGGAAGAAGAAGAAGAAGAATAGGATGATGGAGATGATGGAGGTGAAGGTGGTTTATCAATATTCCCTTTACCTTTGTCCGTCTTTGATGTATTTGAAGAAGAAGTTGCATCTCTCGCCTTCTTGTCTTCGTACAATTATCCCAACATCTACTGCATGGTTAAGAACGCATGCTGAAACTCTTCTTCCCTCATCTTAGTTTCAGTGTTTTCACCTGCATCAGGTCTTAACATGGTGGATTTCTGAATGACTCATTGCTTTCCAATCTCTGGATCGATCTGCTCAAGGATTCCTTCTCCTCGTTGCAATTTTGACTCGGTTAACATTCAATGGAAAATTCTACAAATGCAACCTGCTCTGATACCAAATTATATGATTTGAAATTATCATAAACTAAAAATTGATGTAGAAGTGATTACCCATTAATGCTTTGAATGTTAGCTGAAAGTGCGGAAATAGAGGAAAATTGCTTGAGAAGAAGACTTTACAACAGCTAATTAAACATAAAATCGATGCATAACAGAAGTGAAAATAGTAAAAACACAATGATACCAGACAACAAGATTCATGATGGAGTTCGTCCTTGATGGAATACGTCTTCGGGTCCGCTTTCAAGATGGGTGACTGTTTTTATTATGAATGAGAAGAAGGTATTGATTACACAGAGAAAAGACCAGAGTGAATGTGCATGGAGGCACTTTTGATCACTCTCATTAGATAGCCCTCTAAACTAGATTTCCAATGCTTCTTACGGTTTCCAAAACCGACCCTGGATGCTCCCATAACACTGAAAACAAAAACTGCCTATGCCCTCCATAATCTTCAAACAAAATATCCAAAACCACTCTAATGTCTTTCAATGGACAAAACTGCCTCTTATAGGATTTTGGATACAGAAAAACCACCTTTGATTGTATTTGGGATGAATTTGGTTGATTTTGGATAGGGTTTGAGCTCGGCCCTATTGACATTAGACACCTAGGCTAGGGTTCCATGGTCACCGAATTAGTTTCACAACTAACTGTTCCAAAAAAAACCCAAAATAACATTGTATTAAACATTTAACCGCTAGCTGGTAGCTAACCAGGTGGAAGGTTGTAACTGCTGCATGTGAGTGCTAGTGGTCTAACCACCAGATGCCACCCCTATGGCTTCTCTCGACGGTTCTGGCGACAGTTGCGCTAACTTTTCGCGTGTGACCACTGTCCCACGGTTACCTCTAACGGCTTCCTTGATGCAGTTGTAGCTCTAATCGGTTACCTAATGATCTGTCCAACACGTTCACACGCTAACCTTTTCCGATGCAGTCAGTTGTCTAGTGGTTAACCTCATGGTTTCAATACTCCAACGGTTTTCAAACGCTGGTCACATGAACTCTAACACAGTTAGTTACCTGCGTGGTCAGAGGTGAATGTATTGATGTTTTGTAATGTCTTATGCTTGTTTTAACATATAAATTATGTCCGAGGGGTATATTAGCATAGGTTTTAGGGGTTTAGACTTAGGCATATGTTTAGTATGTAATGCTTGGATTAGGTCTTTAGGTTTAGTATTAATGTGGTAGGTTAGGCTTAGGTTTAAAAATAGATTTTGAACCATAGCTAAATACCATAGCTCATGTCCCATTAAATGAACCACATCAAAACCAATTTGTCACATGTGACATTTTCACCTTAAGTTCTATCGACGAAACAATATTGAACCTATACAACATATGATAACCATGTCGATGATCAACTTGTGAGTGGACAACAAAAAAAACCATAAATATTACCTGAATAACCTGATCCATAACCACTATTGTCGATATGTTGAAGCTGAACTGAAGTGATGACAACACTTGAACACTTGTACAACTGAATCAATGGAATCCTCTTGGATCAGTGTTCCTGAGAGTAAGCCCCCCTCCCGAAAAAAGCTCCATAAGATTTGGAAAGGAAGAAAAATTGTCACCACGGTTTGTGGGACATTACGAAATATTAGAAAGGAAAGGGTTGGTGGCATATAGGCTTGCCTTACCTCCATATTTAGTGGGTATGCATGATGTGTTTCATATTTTTGTTTTACGTCATTATATTTCAGATCCTTCGTATTTTATTGACTTTTTTCATTTGCAAGTTTCGGGCAAGGGAACAGTAATGGCCAAACTAGTGCGCATTGGACCAGTGGACTTTGCATCTTAGATGACGGATAGTCGAATAAGTTAAGGTCTAGTGGAAAAATTATAGTCCCAATTCAACTACTTGGGAGGGCACTGAGGAGATGCATCACCGTTTTCCCTACCTATTCCAAGGACTTCAAGATGAATTCAAACTATTAAGAGAGGGTGTATGTAGTGCCCCGCTCTAGTCGACTGAAAGTGATATGACATTAACATTTATTTAGCCCTAAGGCCCACACTTTATTCTTTGAGGACCTTAGGTTGAGGATCCAGAAACATGACTCTATTATTAGTGGTTGTGATGTTTATGTATGTTCTCCATTGTTATTATGATGATTGTAGCATTAATGGTTATGCATGTTCTTTGTTGGTATTATTGTGATTGTGGCATAAATAGTTATGTTTGGTCTCTATTGAATTTATGATGATGATAGCAGTAAAGGATATGTATTCTCTCTATTGATATCATGATCATGATAAATTTGATGGATAGGTATGTTTTCTATTTATGTTATGATGTTGATAGCTTTGATGGCTATGTATGTTTCCATTGATGTTATGACCATGATAGCCATGATGGATGTGTCCCCTACGTTACCTACTTTCATTAGTTCTGGTTCACAATAAACAATGATGTGAATAAATAGGTGATGGTGATGATGCTATTATGACAATGATTAACGCTGAGAAACCTTTTTACTGATGATTATTGAGTATGGCAGGAAACCACGAGAGACACTCGCATAAGACGAGTTGACAACACCTGGTTTGATAAAAAATTATATTATTTTATCTTTGAAATTATAAGTCAATTTTGAAACCTTCTTTATATGTTTATCTATATTCTGATGATATGTTAGTGGTTGCATGCTCATATTATATGCTTGGCCAAATGACTCACATATGGGTGATGGGGTTGTAAAATTGGATGAAATTGCATGGGAGGGGTGGGACAGTGCCCCTTATCTCACCCACTAGCACTCTCGCTGTGACTTGGGCTGGAAAGGTTGAAACACATTCACCTTGAAGATCACGATGTTGCGAGGGCAGGTTCCAAAGTTGGGTCGCTCATGAGGATTTTACCGGGGGGCGCTCATCAACGTGGATTCCCTGATCCCTGACAACATTAGTCTCACTATAGTAGGAAACATAAGAGATGATAATGGTCTCTATCGTTCCACCTATACTTTCCCCTCGTAGCCACTGAATGCATGAAGGGTAAGTGGCGTGGCACCCTTGGAACTTCAAGGGAATTTCTTGAAGGGCATGACCAACTTGGCACCCTTGGCATCACAAATAAATTGTTAGGTGTGACACCCTTGGAACGTCAATGGAAGTTCTTGAAGGGCACGACCAAACTTTGCACCCTTGGAATCATTAAAAATAAATAATTTAATAAATATAATCAAGATATTAAAACTAGGTAAATTCACATCAAGGGTAAATGATGTTAAAATCTGAGGTAATTAAATCAAGAATAAGACTTGGGTTAAGAAGATCATAGGAAGAAATAAAATATTTTATCTTAAAAACTCTATCTTTCCCATGTTGGAAAAGATTAGGTAGATAATGTAGTTTAATTAGGTAAAAAGGGGAAAGAGGGACATAAATGTAAGGATAAATGTTAATCCCAAAATAGTTAAACCTAATTAAGAGAAAAGGATGGTGAATTAAAATAAGATTAATAAACTAAAATTTAGAGAAATTTAGAGAACCTCCATGTGGCAACAACCAACGTAAGAATATCCATCTAAGAGGTAACTTGAGTTAAATTAGGGAGTAGATAGGGGATCAAATATCGACTTATCAATTGACATTAGTAATGAACACAAATTAAGGAGTAAAAAGTGGGATCAAGAGACAACTAGGAGAAGAAATAGGAATCTTGTTGAGATGAGGAAAAATATTAGTTTTAAATTAAAATTTAAGTAAATAATTTTGGAGACCCTTGATGAGAGAGTGACACATTGGTATAGATAACTTATGTTAAATTAGGGAGTATATAGGGTACCAAATCTTGGCTTATCAATTGAATTTAGTAATGAACACTGATTAAGGAGTAAAAAGGGGGATCAAGAGACAACTAGGAGAAGAAATAGGAATCTTGTTGAGGTGAGGAAAAATATTAGTTTTAAATTAAAAATTTAAGTAAATAATTTTGGAGACCCTTGATGAGAGAGTGACATGTGGGTGGGTGAGTAATAAAACTATTGAATTATCAAAAATAATTAATTATGCATGAAATGCAAAGTGTCACCTAGGAGGACTCTTATAAAAGAAGGGCGGGCCATGGGAGAAGACACTTTTTTTTTACCCTATTGTGGGATGGATGAGACTATGCTAGAGTAGTGAATACGAGCTATAGTGAGTTTGGTGAGGTGGAGGACTTTAGAGAGGGGAATCTTGAGCCAAAGAGTGCTCTCCTCTACCATCTAATACATTCCTCCACTATACAACCCCATTGAAGCTTAGGGATCCGTGGGAAAGGAGAGTACCCAAGGAGTAGGTTGGGAGGTCAATCGATGGGTCATTACATTCAGATGAAGCACGTTGACATTCACATTTGGAGGCGACTGACAACAAATGAAGTCAATTAGTGACAAGTCAAGTTTGAATCTCCTCTCCTCATGAACGGTACCTATGTTGTTATAATATTATTTTGCATGACTTCATTATGGTTTAGTTAATAACATGTAAATTAGATGATATGTTCAATCAAGTGAAAATCACGAAAGTTTTATATAAATCTTAATAATTTTTTGAGTTTTGAATGCTATTTTATGATGTTGTATTTTAGTATTTAAAATAAATAAATAAATAAATTAGGGTTGGTCCCTACACTTGCTATCAGAGTTATGTTGAACCCTTGAGACCTATAGGCCCATGGACACATGACTAGTTTTGTTAAATATCTACTACATTCAATTGGTAAGGGAAGAGTAGCACACTCACACGATTCAAAACCTAAACCTCACATCTACCAACAAAATACAACACAAGCATGCCAACTGTGTTTATGACAAAGTTTCTCCAAAAGTGAAATTCACTTTACTCAAAATATAAATGGTAAAAACTTTATAATGAAAAGAATTTAATAATGAAACTTTTTCTAGTCGATTTCCCAAAGCTAACATACGAGAAAAAATTCTATACTATAATTAAAATGAGAAATGTAATTAAACGAGAAAATTTTTCACAAATACGGAAAAAGATTTTTCTCAAAGTGAAAAACGCTCGGAAAATTAATGGTAAAGTTCAATGAGGAAATTCACCTAAATGAATGGGGAAATTTTGACATAAGCTTGTAGGAAATTAAAATTTTAAAAGCCCAAGTCTCAAAAGCTTGATTTATTTGGAATTGCAGCAGGAATGTCACTTGCAGCTGAGGAAAAAATGTCCAGATTTGAAGATGGCTACCCTTCAAATTTTTTCATTAATTTTTTTTTTTTTGCAGGATGTTCAAGCTTCTTGCACCAACAGAAAGGAGAAACTTTTAGAAGAATGGGTTGCTTTGTTCAAAGTAAATTCGACCAGAGGTTATTAATAATCTTAATCACGGGTGAACGAGATTAGCCCTAGATTTTTTTATTTTTTTTTTCAAATTTAATAGCAAATCTCTTGAACTTCAATCTCAGAAGCCCAAAATAAATCTATGGTTAATATTTGTAAAAAATTTAGGGTTAGCGTATCAAAACAAAGAATATATTCTCCGACCATATTCGACCTTTTTCGGCAAAGGAATTGACCCTCTTTAATACAAGAAACTCCTCATTCAACTTAGCCAACAAAGTCAAAATCACCTAATCTCAGAGAATACTCTTTCTTTTCCACACACTTTGAGAAAAGCGTAGCGTTACAGTGGAAAACATAGTGTCACAACAAAAAGTTCCATTCACAACAAAAAGCTCCACCAAACTGAAAAAAGTGTAGCGTGAGGAAAGAAGGATGTAGCGTGTGTCCAGGAACTCAATTTCTCTGAAACAGGAACAAAAATACTGATCAGGAACATAAACTTTGTATTTGAATGATCGTTATATCAATAATGTTAGGATTTGAACTACCCTTTGAAAAAGTCTTCAAGCAGTTGCCAAACTATAGCCCTACAATTCACGCACAATATAATCTAATTCCAATTTCCTATAAACATCTTTTACCAGCTAGATCAGCTCCCTCTATTACTGTGTTCGTTAACTTCCCAATTAGAAAGGTGTTGCGAAGGGTAACACCCATGTTCCAAATATTATCATCCTAAATAGCCATCCTGAGAGGGCAAACTAAAGGAACACCAACGCAGCAAAACTTTTGCGCAAAGGCGTGCTTAAAAATTTCTTCAGTTCCCTTCTGTATCCACGCAATTAACCATACTCTGTTGCACCTAGTCTTCTCTATATAAATCTAGAGCAGTATTCACAAGGCTCCATGTTATGGTGGTTTCGCTCCATAGATTTTGGTGGTTTTCCCCTCTGTTCTACAGCTTGATTTCTTTGGTATCCACAAATTTATTTCAGTCGTTTTGAGGTTGGAATCTCCTCTGGTTTGCAATGGATCGTTGGCCTACTACTCAATGGATTTGGGAATTGGAGGTCTTTCTCTTTTGTTAGAGAGAATTTCTAAAGAATCGATGGACTCTACTAGAAAAGAGACTGCAACTGCTGGGTGGAAGTGATTTTAATCCTCTAAATGATTTCAATTTTCAAGTTTTGTTAATTTTTGTTTGTGAACTCTACCTGAAAGATGTTTTTGATTTTTTTTGTATAAATTTTGTTTGGAAAATTGGGATATTTTCTATAAATTTTGTTTTCCAAAGATATTTTGAAGTGGTAAATTTAAATTTAATAATTTGCATATTTTATAAAGAATTCATTTCTATGTTAAAAACACATTTTAAACAACAACACAAAAAATATTGACATTCTCACAAAAAAACATCAACGAGTTAAAAACCATTTATAAAAAATAAAGCTGCCCCTTTTTAGAGTAAGAACAATTTCCTCTGTTTTTGTATTCAGTTGTCTTTGAAGTACCCCTTCCAACGTTGTTGTCTTCCTAGAGTAGAACTGATTTGAAGTTGCACTAGTAAAGACGTAACCATTTTCTTCATTCATACATATACCATTAATGATAAATTAAATTTATTTAACAAAAATAAAAGAGAATTGTCTTCCTAGGGTAGAAATGTCTTGAAGTTTCACTGGTAAGGACGTAAACATTTCCTTCGTTGCTACAGATACCACTCATGTTAAAAAAAAAGAGAATATGAAGACGTGAGAAATAGAAGTTGAAATGAAGGATTTATTCAAGTGTTGGTCAAACTAATTTATTTGCAATAACCAATTTGGAGACACATACTAATGTATATATGTATTTGGAAGAACCGGTAAAGAGACTAGTGATTAGCCAAATTGCGTTCTCACAATAAACATTCATGACAAATACACTTGTGCCCATTTATTTGGATGAAATATAAAATATAACATTTGATATCACTTTCAAATTATTTAAGTTTGAAATTGGGTTTAAGTGAAAAGATGGGTTTTTGTTTGAGTGTACGAATTTAGGATGAAGAGTTAGAATACATGGTAAAAGATAAAGTTACCTAGATTGAAAAATTAATGGAGTTTTAGAGTTATTCTCACATTAAAAGACCACCCTCGAGCACTACACTAAAAACTGGCTACATATAAAATATATAAAATTATTTGTTTGACTCCTTCTAACAACTTGTTTGATATTGTCTAATTCATCATTGCAAAAACTTCTTGTGTATTGAATGCAATACACTACAAAATTATTGACAAAGTAAACTACCTAAAAGTTGGAAGATGTAGTCAATAATTACATTCAACACTCCCCCTTATTGTTGACTTCATCTTCATTACAATTTTCAACGTAGACAATTCCTAAGTGTTGTATTTGCAAGTCAAAACTTGCTTTTTCCAATGGCTGTAAAATGACTACTACTTAATTTATTGGAACTGTGAAAATTGAAGAATTGGATTCACCATTGTTGACTAGTTCTTGATGAAGTGAGAACATCTGTCAATGTGTTTACTTTTGTGGTGAAACACATGATTTGGAAAATGCAATAGCTAAATTATTGTCACAAAAAATAGGACTTGGTTCCTTCTTCTTTTTAGGCCCAATGTCACATATCAATATTCTTAACCAAACTTCTTGGCAAGTTTCTCCCGTTACTGCTGCATACCCTAATTTTGGTGATGAAATGGAGAGAATGAGTTGCTTCTTGGATGCCTATGAAATTAGTCTTGTATCTGGGTGAAATTCATATCCTAAGGTGTTCTTTCTTCCATCAATACTTTCTACAAAATCAGTGTATGTGTGGCCAATAAGACGATTTCATTTGGAATGAGTGTACAAAATCCACACTGTATTATTCTTGAAATATACCTTAAAATCATTTTTTCTTTCTAACGGGTTTCTTTTGGTGACTTCGTAAACCTAGATATAAGGTTGTCTGAATACATTATGTGAAGCCTTATTGTTGTGAGATATATTAGAATGCCTACTAGCTACTTGTACAAAGTGGGATCAACTATTGCACTATTGTCATCTTTGCTTAGCTTGGTTCTTGGTGACTGTGCATTGACTACCACTAGTTGAACAAAGTGACGATAAAAAAATCATTACCCTCTACCAAGGATATATGACTTGTTTGATCAAATGAGGGGGACAATTGTGTTTTCAAATATAGATCTAAGGTAGGGATATCATCAGCTGATGATCAAGGAAGAAGATATCTTGAAGACATCCTTTAAGACAAGATTTGGGCATTATGAATTTGTAGTTTTACCCTTTGGACTAACAAATTCCTGGGTGTTTTCATGAGTTTGATGAATGGACTATTTGAGGATTACTTAGATAAGTCTATACAACTCTTTATCAATGACATTTTGATCTACTCAAAGACCCCAGAAGAGCATGATGAAAACTTGAGGATATTTCTATAATGTCTTAGAGAAAACCAATTATACAGGGAGTTGTTGAAGTGCTCCTTTTACCAAACCAAGATTCATTATCTTGGGCACATTATCTCTAGGGATGGTATCACAGTAGACCTGGTAAAGATCGAGGCCATCATGGAATGGCCAACACCAATCAATGTTCATGACATACGAAGTTTCATGGGCATGGCAGGGTATTATTGTAGATTTGTCGAAGGGTTTTCCAAGATAGCAAGCCCCATTACCGAGCTCCAAAGAAAGAACAAGAAATTCATTTGGACTGAAAAATGTGAAGAGGCATTCCAAATGTTAAAGGTGTTATTAACGACAACACCAATTTCGAAGGTGCCGGATATGGAACAAATTTTTTTGGTTTGCATTGATGCCTCCAAGGAAGGGCTGGGTTGTGTGTATATGCAAGAAGGAAGAATAATGGCCTATGCATCAAGGAAATTTAGAACCCACGAAGAAAAATACGCAACCCATGATCTAGAAATAGCAGAAATTGTTTATGCACTAAAGATTTGGAGACACTACCTTCTAGGAAGGAAGTTTGATCTTAGGACTGACCATTGTGGGCTACAACACATATTCACTCAAGACCACTTAAATGCAAGAAAAATATGATGGTCTATGCTAATTAGTGAATATGATTTTTATATCACTTACGTAAAAGGAATGGTAAATAGGGTGGCTGATGCTTTAAGTAGGAGGCCTCAGATATTTTCAATGATTCCCTTAAAGACAAATTTGAGGGAGAAACTACTTGATTTACAATTTAAAGGCACTTGGTTTCAGGAGGTTAGCAAAAGTTTGAGGGAGGATGAAATCAGGGTCCCAAAATATGAATAATACTTCCTTGATAATGATGGGCTACTATGATTTCGGGGAAGGATATATGTACCACATAATGAAGATATACGCCAGTTAATCTTGAATGAAGGAAATTGGGCAATATACATGGCACACCTTGGTGTTAAGAAGATGAGTGCGGACCTAAAACCACTCTTCTTTTGGAAAGGGATGAAGAAGGACATCGTAAACTTGGTAGCAAGCTGCTTAGAATGTCAATGAGTAAAAGCTAAACACAAACATCTAGTAGGATTATTGCAACCCCATGAGATACCAAAATCTAAATGGGAAGTTATATCAATGAACTTCATTGTGGGACTGCCAATGACCTCAAGAAGACATGATTCCATATTTTTAGTGGTGGGCATGTTGACCAAGAGCACCCATTTCATAAAATTTAAGACTACATATAAGGCACCAGAAATAGCTAGAGTTTTTATTGATGAGATTATGAGATTGCATGGAGTTCCTAGGAAGATCATATTAGATAGGGGATAAATGTTTATAGGAAGGTTTTGGACTAGTTTCCAAGAATCCGTGGGAACCGAGTTGAACTTCAATACTACTTATCACCCTGAGACAGATGGGCAGACATAGAGGACTAATCAAATCCTCGAGGACATGGTTCGGATGTATGTGATGGACCAACAAAAGTGATGGGAGGGGTTTTTACCCCTTGTGGAATTTTCTTACAATAATAGCTATCAAAGTTCCATCAAGATGGCGCGATTTGAGTTCCTATACAGAAGACCTTGCAGAACACCTCTCAGTTGGGACTGACTAGAGGACGAGTATTAATAGGACCAGAAGTGGTGCAAGAGATGGAAGAGAAAATAACTATGATTAGGGGGAGGCTAAAAGAAGAAGAAGATCAACAAAAGAGCTATGTTGATGCTCATTGATTAGATTGAAGTTATGAAGTGGGAGACAGGGCGTTCCTAAGAGAAAGGCCCCCCAAAAAAGAAATCTCTATAAGATTTGGAAAGGGAGAAAAATTGTCTCCACGGATTGTGGGACCTTTTGAAATATTAGAAAGAAAAGGGAAGGCGACATATAGGCTTGCATTACCTCCATCTTTAGCGCGTATACATGATGTCTTTCATATTTTTGTTTTGCGTCATTATATTTCAAATCCTTTGAATGCTATTGACGTTGGTCATTTGTAAGTCTCAGACGAGGGAACAGTAATGGCCAAACTAGTGTGCATATTGTACCAAAAAACTTTTCATCTTAGATGACGGTTAGTGGACCAGATTAAGGTCAAGTGGGACAATTATAGTCCCAGTTCAGCTACTCGGGAGGATGCCGAGAAGATGCATCACCATTTTCCTTACCTATTCCAAGGACTTCGAGACAAAGTCTAGTATTAAGAGGGGGTGTATGTAGTGCCCCGCTCTAGTCGACTGATGGTGATATGACATTAACATTTATTTATCCCTAAGGCCCACAGTTTATTCTTTGAGGACCTCAGGTTGAGGATCCGGACACATGACTCTATTATTAGTGGTTGTGATGTTTATGTATGTTCTCCATTGGTATTATGATGATTATAACATTAATGGTTATGTATGTTCTCTATTGATATTATGATGATTGTGGCATAAATGGTTATGTTTGGTGTTTATTGAATTTATGATGATGATAGCAATAAAGGATATGTATGCTCTTTATTGATATCATGATGATGATAGCTTTGATGGCTAGGTATGTTTTCTATTGATGTTATGATGTTGATAGCTTTGATGGATATGTATGTTTCCATTGATGCTATGATGATGATAGCCATGATGGATGTGTCCCCTATGTTACCTACTTGCATTAGTTCTGGTACACAATGAACAATGATGCGAATAACTAGGTGATGGTGATGATTCTATTATGAAAATGACTAACACTGAGAAACCTTGTTACTGATGATTATTGAGTATGGAAGGAAACCATCGGAGGCACTTGCATAAGGCGAGTTGACGACACCTGGTTTGATGAAAATTTATATCATTTTATATTTGAAATTCTAAGTCAATTTTGAAACTTTCTTTATATGTTTATCTATATTCTAATGATATGTTAGTGGTTGCAGGCACATATTAGATGCTTGGCTGAATGAATCACATATGGGTGATGGGGTTGTACAATTGGATGGAACAACATGGGAGGCATGGGATAGTGTCCCTGATCTCATCCACTAGCACTCCCTCTGTGACTTAGGTTGGAAAGGTTGAAACACCTTCACCTTGAAAATCACGATGTCATGATGTCAGGTCCCAAAGTTAGGTCGCTCATGAGGATTTTACTAGGGGGCGCACATCAAGGTGGATTCCTTGATCCCCAATACCATAATTAGTCTCACTATAGCAGGCAGTATAAGAGATGATAGTAGTCTCTATCGTTGCACATATACTTCCCCTCGTAGCCATTGAATGCTTGAAGGGAAAGTGGTGTGGCACCCTTGGAACTTCAAGGGAATTTCTTGAAGGGCACGACCAACTTGGCACCCTTGGCATCACAAATAAACTATTAAGCATGACACCCTTGGAACTTCAAGGGAAGTTCTTGAAGGGAACGACCAAATTTGACACCCTTGGAATCATTAAAAATAAATGAATTAATAAAAATAATTAAGATATGAAAACCTGGTAAATTCACATCAAGGGTAAATTATGTTAGAGACCGAGGTGATTAAATCAAGAATAAAACTTGGGTTAAGAGGATCATAGGAAGAAATACAATATTTTAACTTAAAAACACTACCTTTCCCGTGTTGGAAAATATTAGGTAGATAATGTAGTTTAATTAGGTAAAAATGGGAAAGAGGGACATAAATATATGGATAAATATTAATCTTAAAATAGTTAAACCCAATTAAGAGTAGAGGATGGTGAATTGTAATAAGATTAATACATTAAATTTTAGAGAAATTTAGAGAACTTCCATGTGGCAACAACTAGCATAAGAATATTCATCTTAGAAATAACTTGAGTTAAATTAGGGAGTAAGATAGGGGATCAAATATTGACTTATCAATTGGCTTTAGTAATGAACAAAAATTAAGGAGTAAAAAGGGGGATCAAGAGACAACTAGGAGAAGAAACGGGAATCTTGTTGAGATGAGGAAAAATATTAGTTTTAAATTAACATTTAAGTAAATAATTTTGGAGACCCTTGATGAGAGAGTGAAACATGTGTATAGATAACTTGAGTTAAATTAGGGAGTAGATAGGGGATCAAATCTTGACTTATCAATTGACTTTAGTAATGAACTCAAATTAAGGAGTAAAAAGGGGGATCTAGAGAAAACTAGGAGAAGAAATAGGAATCTTGTTGAGGTGAGGAAAAATATTAGTTTTAAATTAAAATTTAAGTAAATTATTTTGGATACCCTTGATGAGAGAGTGACACGTGGGTGGGTGAGTAATGAAACTATTGAATTATAAAAAATAATTAATTATGCATGAAATGCCAAGTGTCGCCTATGAGGACCCCTATAAAAGAAGGGGCAGGCCAAGGGAGAAGGCACTTTTTCTTTACCCTATTGTGGGATGGATAAAACTATGTTAGAGAAGTGACTATGAGCTATAGTGAATTTGGTGAGGTAGAGGAATTTAGAGAGGGGAATCTTGAGCCAAAGAGTGTTCTTCCCTACCAGCTAATACATTCTTCCATTGTACAATGCCATTGCAACTCGGGGGTCTGCGTGGAAGGAGAGTATCAAAGGAGTAGGCTTGGAGGTCAACCAGTGGGTCATTGCATTTGGATTAAGCACATTGACATTCACATTTGGAGGCGACTGACAACAAACGAGGGAAATTAGCGACAATTCAAGTTTGAATCTCCTCGTGAACAATACCTATGTTGTTATAATATTCTTTTGTATGACTTCATTATGGTTTAGTTAATAACATGTAAATTAGATGGTATGTTCAACGAAGTGAAATTCAGGAAAGTTTTATATAATGCTTACTAATTTGTTGAGTTCCCAATGCTATTTTCTGATGGTTGTATTTTTAGTATTTAAAAAAAACAATTAGGGTTGGTCCCTACAATTGGTATCAGAGCTATGTTGAACCCTTGAGACTTGTGGGTCCATGCATGCATGGCTAGTTTTGGTAGATATCTACTACATTCAAATTGGTAAGGGAATAGTAGCACCCTCGCACGATTCGAAACCAAGACCTCACATCTACCAACAAAGTCCAACACTAGCACGCCAACTGTGTTTAATATGACAAATTTTCTCCAAAAGTGAAATTTACTTTACTCAAAATATAAATGGTAAAAACTTTATAATGAAAATAATTTAATAATGAAACTTTTTCCAGTCGATTTCCCAAATCTAACATACGAGACAATTTTCTATACTGTAATGAAAATGACAAATATAATTAAATGATTTTTTTTTTTCACAAATAAGGAAAATGATTTTTCTCAAAGTGAAATACCCTCAGAAAATTAATGCTAAAGTTCAATGAGGAAATTCACCTAAATGAATAGGGAAATTTTGACGTAAGCTTGTAGGAAATTAAAATTTTAAAACCCCAAGTCTCAAAAGCTCGATTTATTCAGAATTGTAGCGGGAATTTCACTTGCAGCTAGGAGAAAATGTCTAGATTTGAATACGGCTGCCTTTCAGAATTTTTCGTTATTTTTTTTTTTGCTGGACATCCAAGCTGCTTGCACCAATAGAAAGGAGCAAATTTCAAAAGAATGGACTGCTTTGTTCAAAGTAAACTTGATGACAGGTTATTAATAATCTTAAAAAACTCATGACTTAAGGAGATTAGGCCCTAGAAAAAAAATGTAATTTAATAGCAAAGTTCTCAAAGTTCAATCTCAGAAGCCCAGAAGAAATGTATGGTTAATATTTGAAAAAATTTCAGGGTTACCGTATCAAAACAAAGAATAGCTTCTCCAACCACATTCACCTTTTTCGGGAAAAGAATTGATCCTCTTTAATACACGCAACTCCTTATTCAACTTAGCCTGCAAAGTCAAAATCACCTAATCTCAGAGAATACTCTTTCTTTCCACACACTCTGAGGAAAGCGTAGTGTTATAGTGGAAAACACAACATCACAAAAAAGCGCCATTCACAACAAAAAGCACCACCAAACCGGAAAAAGCGCAACATGAGGAAAGAAAGGTGTAAAGTGCGTCCATGAACTTGATTTCGCTGGAACGGGAACATAACTACTGATCAGGAATAAAACTCTATCTTTGAACAATCGCTATATCAATAATGTCAAGATTTGAACTGCCCTTTGAAAAAATCTTCACGCTGTTGCCAAAGTATAGCCCTACAATTCATGCACTGTATAATCTGATTCCCATTTCCTATAAATGTCTTTTACCAGCTAGACAAGCTCCCTCTATTACTGTGTTTCATTAACTTCCCAATTAGGAAAGGTGCTGCGAAGGTTAACACCCACGTTCCAAATATTATCATCCTAAATAGCCATCTCGAGAGGGAAAACCAAAGGAACACCAACATAGCAACACTTCTGTGCAAAACGTGCTTAAAAATTTGTTCAGTTCCCTTTTGTACCCATGCAATTCACCATACTTTGTTACACCTAGTCTTCTCTATGCAGATTTGGAGCAGTACACACAAGGCTCCATGCTATGGTGGTTTCTCTGAATAGTTTTTGGTGGTTTTCCCTCTGTTCTACAACTTGATTTCTTTGGTGTCCATGAATTTATTTCAGTCATTTTGAGTTTGGAATCTCCTCTAGTTTGCAATGGATTGCTGGCCTACTACTCAATGGCTGTGGGAATTGGAGGTCTCTCTCTTTTATTAGAGAGCATTTCTCAAGAGTCGATGGACACTACTAGAAAAGAGACTGCAACTGTCAAGTAGAAGTGATTTTAATCCTCTAAATGATTTCAATTTTCAAGTTTCGTTTGCAAACTCTACTTGAAATGTGATTTTGATTTTATTGTATAAATTTTGTTTGGAAAATTGGGATATTTTTATATAAGTTTTTCTTTCCAAAGATATTTTGAAGTGGTAAATTTAAATTTTATAATTTGTATATTTTATAAAGAATTTATTTCTATATTAAAAACACATTTTAGACAAATATAAATAAATATATTGACAATCTCGCAACAAAACATCATCCAGTTAAAAACCATTTAAAAAAAATATAGCTTCCCCTTTTCAGAGTAAGCACACTTACCTCTGTTTGTGTATTCAGCTCTCTTTGAAGTAGCCCTTCCAACGTTGTTGTCTTCTTAGAGTGGAACTGTCTTGAAGTTGCACTAGTGAAGATGTAACCATTTTCTTCATTGATACAAATACCAGTAATGATAAATTAATTTTATTTAACAAAAACAAAAGAGAATTGTATTCCTAGGGTAGAAATATCTTGAAGTTGCACTGGTAAGGATGTAACCATTTCCTTCATTGATACATATACCACTTATGTTAAAAAAAACAAAAAAAAGAGAGAATCTGAAGATGTGAGAAATAGAATTTGAAATAAAGGATTTATTCAAGTGTTGGACACACTAATTTATTTATAGTAACCAATTTGGAGACACATGCTACTGTATATATGTATTTGGAAGAACTGGTAAAGAGACTAGTGATTAACTAAACTACGTTCTCACAATCCACATTCATGACAAGCACACTTGTGCCCATTTATTTGGATGAACTATAAAATATAACATTTGCTTTCACTTTCAAATTATTTATGTTTCAAAGTGGGTTTAAGTGAAAAGATGGGTTTTTGTTTGAGTGTAGATATTTAAGATGAAGAGTTAGAATACATGGTAAAAGATAAAGCTACCTAGATTGAAAAATTAATGGAGTTTTAAAATTATACTCACATTAAGAGACCACTCTGGAGCACTACACTAAAAACTGGTTACATAGAAAATATATAAAATTATTTGCTTAACTCATTCTAACACCTTGTTTGATATTGTCTAATTCATTATTGGAAACTACTACTTGTGTACTGAATGCAATACACTACAAAATTATTGACAAAGTAAACTACCTAAAAGTTGGAAGATGTAGTCAATAATTACATTCAACACTCCTCCTTAATTTTGACTTCATCTTCATTACAATTTTCAACATAGACAATTCCTAAGTGTTGTATTTGAAATTCAAAACTTGATTTTTCCAATGGCTGTAAAATGACTACTGATTAATTTATTGGAATTGCAAAAATTGAAGAAGTGACTTCACCATTGTTGACTAGCTCTTGATGAAGTGAAAACATGTGTCAATGTGTTTACTTTTGTGGTGAAACATATGATTTGGAAAGTGCAATAGCTGAATTATTGTCACAGAAAATAGGACTTGGTTCCTTCTTCTTTTTAGGCCCAAGGTCACATATCAATATTCTTAACCAAACTCCTTGGCAAGTTGCTCCCATTACTGCTACATACCCTGATTTTGGCGATGAAATGGAGACAATGAGCTGCTTCTTGGATACCCATGAAATTAGTCTTGTACCTAGGTGAAATTCATATCTTGAGATTCTCTTTCTGCCATCAATACTTTCTACAAAATCACTATATGTGTGACCAACAAGATGATTTCATTTGGAATGAGTGTAAAAAATCCACATTGTATTATTCTTGTAATATACTTTAAAATCATTTTTGCTTTCTAATGGGTTTCTTTTGGTGACTTCATAAACCTAGATATAAGGTTTTCTGAACACATTATGTGAAGCCTTGTTGTGATATATATTAGGATGCATACTAGCTACTTGTACAAAGTAGGATCGACTGTGGCACTATTGTCATCTTTGCTTAGCTTGGTTCTTGGTGACTATGCATTGACTACCGCTAGTTGAACAAAGTGACGATAAAAAATCAATACCCTTTGCCAAGTATAGATGACTTGCTTGATCAAATGAAGGGGTAAACTGTGTTTTCAAAGATAGATCTAAGGTTGAGAGATCATCAGTTGAGAATCAAGGAAGAATATATCCCGAAGACAGCCTTTAAGATAAGACTTCGACATTATGAATTTGTAGTTTTACCCTTTGGACTGACAAATGCCCTGGGTGTTTTCATGAGTTTGATGAACGAAATATTTCAGGATTACTTAGAGAAGTTTTTACAACTCTTTATTGATGACTTTTTGATCTACTCAAATACCCCAAAAGAGCATGATGAACACTTGAGGATAGTTCTACAATGTCTTATAGAAAAACAATTATACGGGAAGTTGTCAAAGTGTTCCTTTTACCAAACCAAGATTCATTATCTTGGGCACATTATCTCTGTGGATGGTATCGCAGTAGACCCGATAAATATCGAGGCCATCATGGAATGGACAACACCAACCAATGTTCATGAAATACGAAGTTTCATGGGCATGGCAGGGTATTATCGTAGATTTGTCAAAGCGTTTTCAAAGATAGCAAGCTCCATTACCAAGCTCCAAGGAAAGAACAAGAAATTCATTTGGACTGAAAAATGTGAAGAGGCATTCCAAATTTTAAAGGTGTTATTAATGACAACACCAATTTTGAAGGTGCCAGATATGGAACAAGAATTTTTGGTTTTCACTGATGCCTCCAAGGAAGGGATGGGTTGTGTGTTGATGAAAGAAGGAAGAGTAATAGCTTATGCATCAAGGAAACTTATAACCCACGAATAAAACTACGCAACTCATGATCTATAAATAGCAGCAATTGTTTATGCACTAAAGATTTGGACACACTACCTTCTAGGAAGGAAGTTTAGTCTTAGGACTAACCATTGCGGGTTGCAACACATATTCACTCAAGACCACTTAAATGCAAGTCAAAGGAGATGGTCTGAGCTAATTAGTGAATATGATTTTGATACCACTTACATAAAAAGAACAATAGATAGGGCGGTTAATGCCTTAAGTAGTAGGCCTAAGATATTTTCAGTGATTCCCTTAAAGAAAAATTTGAGGGAGAGACTGCTTGATTTACAATTTAAAGACACTTGGTATTAGGAGGTTAGAAAAAGTTTGAGGGAGGATGAAATGAGGGTCCCAAAATATGAAGAATACTCCCTTGATAATGATGGGCTACTATGATTTCGGGGAAGGATATATGTACCATTGAAAGAAGATATATGCCAGTTAATCTTGAATGAAGCACATTGCGTAGTATACATGGCACACCTTGGTGTTAAGAAGAGTGTGGACCTAAAACCACTCTTCTTTTGGACAGGGATGAAGAAGGACTTCATAAAGTAGGTAGAAAGACGCTTAGAATGTCAATGAGTAAAAGTTGAACATAGACATCTAGTAGGATTATTGCAACCCCATGAGATACCAAAATCTAAATGGGAAGTTATATCAATGGACTTCATTGTGAGACTACCACTGACCTCAAGAAGACATGATTCCATATTTGTAGTGGTGAACACATTGAGCAAGAGCACCCATTTCATACCAGTTAAGACTACATATAAGGCATGAGAAATAGCCAGAGTGTTTATTGATGATATTATGAGATTGCATGGAGTGCCTAGGAAGATGATATCAGATAGGGGATCAATGTTTACAGGAAGGTTTGGACTAGTTTCCAAGAAGCCTTAGGAATTGAGTTGAGCTTCAGCACTGCTTATCACCCTAAGGCAGATGGGCAGACAAAGAGGACTAATCAATTCCTCGAGGACATGCTTCGGATGTATGTGATAAACCAACAAAAGAGATGGGAGGAGTTCTTACCCCTCATGGAATTTTCTTACAATAATAGTTATCAAAGTTCCATCAAAATGGCGCCATTTGAGTTCTTGTATGGAAGACCTTGCAGAACACCTCTCATTTGGGATTGACTAGAGGACCGAGTATTAATAGGACTAGAAGTGATGCAAGAGAAGGAAGATAAAACGACTATGATTAGGGGGAGGCTAAAAGAAGCACAATATATAAAAAAAAGAGCGATGTTGATGCTCATCGGGTAGACTGAAGTTATGAAGTGGGAGATAGGGTGTTCTTGAGAGTAAGGCCACACAAAGAAAAAATCTCTATAAGATTTGGAAAGGGAGAAAAATTGTTGGAAGAATCACCGCACCTATATAGAATCTGTAATTTCCACCCTGGGGATCCTAGTTACTGGCTTGTAATGTTTACCAATACCTGCGGGTTTTGGTGTAACGGCAACCTCCACATGGTATCAGAGCTTGGACCAAGGTTCGATTCCCCCGAGCTGCCTTTGACGGGGGAATGTTGACACCTAATCTTCTGGAATGTGAATAGTCATCAAGAAGATGAACTGATCAGTCAAATTCATGTGTATATAACAATAGCTACCTAATGAAATAATCGTATTAGCTTTTCTGGAGTTACTCCTGGCCTGACATGGTATCAGAGCACAGGCCCCAGGTTCTTTTTTTGGCATGCCTTTTGTAACTCCTCTGTCCTCTGTCCACTGCCTTCTTCCTGACTTGCGTTAAACTATCATGGTATGCGCAGCAGAAGCATGGTGAACGTTCGATGAGGCTGCGTATTGAACGCTGGCTTCTGACATGGTTTGATGAGGCTGCGTATTGAATGTTGGCTTCTTCATCTCCCTTGCTTCATATTTAGCTTCAACCTCAATATATGATCTGGTAGCTGATCTCTTTGAACGTTTGGGTTACTGCCTGAAACTGCTTGAGACTGGGGATAACTGCGACCGGATCTACCACTTCCAACACCAGATGAAATAACAGACCCTGATCCTTGACTTGATCATATGGTATCGTACTACTCCACTAAATCCAGACTTTGGTGAGATTATCTCAGACCCGTCCTCTTGCAAAAGAAGTTCATCACTGTAATTTGGATCCCAATCTCACTCTTTGTTGTTGCACAATTGAAAACCTTTGTTTTTTTGAAACATTGTATTAAGAAATATATTTGAAACGTTGTTGGCATCTCTGTGGTATAACTATGGTAGCGAACTTTAGCAGTGAGAAAATATGCTTAAGGTTTTCGATTTATGATTTAAGTGTTTAAGTGTTGGCGCAGCGGAAGAGTCATTGTAACCTGGAAGCCATTGTATTTCCTGTATTGACATTCTACGAACTGCGGCATACTGTCCACCTCTTAAAATTGCTTGCCATTAATTTGTATGAATCGTAGAAATAGAGATTGATACTCCCTTCAATTGACACCAAATTTTGAGTACAACGTGAAGAGTTGCAGAGATTCGGACAGAAATTCACGATTTCAAAAGCATTCAAACGATATTGACTGATAAAGCAGGGAGGAAGAGAAGGGCAATAAATAAGAGAGAAAGGCGTGAGTCCAGATGCTTCGCATGCACTAGAGTGATATATATGTGGTGATATATGTTACAGTGTTAACATGTTATCAGCATTCGTCTCAGAATCATTTTTTTAGCAACAAAAGTTTTGCTTTCCCTCCACAAAAGCACATTCTTTTTTATTTTAGAAGTATTATTCTATTAGCAGAAGTTATTTTTTTTTCATAGAATGCATTCAATCATATCCATGGTGGGAATAGTTCTCACTAGCAAGGAGAACTATCCTGATTGGTCCAGGATGATACAACACACCCTTATCTTCAATGAGTTGTGGAAAGGAGCGTGTGTCGGAGAAGGAGACAGTGACCCAGAAAAGCCTACCTCAGACAAAGAGCTCGCCATTTGGGAAAACAAGAACAGCAAAGCGTATGCATTAATCGCAGCATCTGTAAATAAGGAGGTGAGTCGCCACATTTCATCAAATTCAACTGCATTTGAAGCTTTACAAAAGCTGAAAGAACTCTATGACTCACATTCTCCACTTGAAGTCGTCCAACTTATGATTAAACTCTTCACTCTTGAACTGCAAAATAATGATCCTCTTGCTCTTGCATCTGAAATAAAGTCTATAATGCATGATATCAAATCCACTAAAGTTGAGCTGGATATCTCTCTTATTGCTTTTCTCAAGGCAATTTATCCTACATACTCCAATTATCTTGAGTCTTTGCAAGCAAATGGAAATCTCAAAGATATAACCTTTGACTCTCTTGTGAAAAAGTTTGCTAAAAGAGAAAAAGCCTTTGGAAAGAAGACAAAACCTGAATCTTCTGAAGAGACTGTGTGCCTTGCTCATAAAGAAAAGTATCCTGCTCAAGATTCTTTAAGAGGAAGAGGTGGATGAAGAGGAAGATATTTCAGAGGCGGGGGGCAGACATTCTCAAGGAGAAAAGGCAGATTTACATTGTATTCGCTCCAAAAGAAATGGATCACATGATGCCTCTACATGCAAGCTACCATGGGACAAAATTGAGCAGAGTAGAAACCAACAGAAAGGTAAAACTGATGATACAGACAAAGGTAAAGCACCTGAATCCGCTCACTATGTTGAGGCACAATGTAACATTGGAGTAAATGAAGATTTGTTTAATACTTCACTTTCTTCCTGGAAAAATGATTGACTGCTTGATTCAGGAGCAACCTGTCACATGACTCATAGAAAAGATTTTTTTGAAGATTTCACTAACAATGTTGATGGACTAGTATACTTTGCAGATCAGTAAAAAATCAAGCCATCAGGGCTTGGCACAATCAGGCTTAAACTGCCTGGTCTCTCAGACTTTCTTCTTGATCATGTTCTATATCTCCCA
>APFE030367262.1:0-18728 GCA_000404065.3 Pinus taeda
ATGGTTTTCGGTCCATGGTTTTGGACACGATGGTTTTCGGTCCATGGTATTGGATGCTTCGGCATGGATAAATATGTATTGTAACATTGAAAGGAATATAATGAAAAATCAAGCTGGTAGTCTCGGTTTTGAGATCCAGTGGGAAATCTCTGTGTATATGTGTTTTATGTGTTATGCTCTCGCATTTTATTTTTCATGTGATTTTAGAATTCGTATGCAGGGAATTTCTGTACAGGGTTAAAACCTATAGTTGGACATGGATGTATTGTATGGATGGAACTTACACTTCTTAATATAACAAGAGCTAGCATGTTTCATGCATATGTTGTATTGTATTCTATGCTATTTGATTTACTATAAATGATATATGTATTGGTTTTCTTACGCATGCATGTATAACTATGTATGTATGTATGTATGTATGAATCTTTCTGAAATGTGTTGTTGGTTTAACTATCACTTTGGATTGCTTGCTAACTTTCCTTCCATGTTGTGATGTATCTTTTCTTGTGTTTTCCCTTCTTAACTACGTGCTATCACAAGTTTCCAAGGGGCCCATTCATCTTAACCCTCATGTGTTAGAACCTCTCATGCACCTTCCTTGGCTCGCTACAACTATCACACCCTTGCTACAATAAAGTTATCTTACTTGCCTCTGTACGAAATCGCGGTCAAGGAATTACCATACGACCCACTACTAGGACTCCTACACCAAATAGTCTGATGTCTAATTCAGACTTATTACCAGGGAGATCCCCTGACATGATGGTGGGTCTAGCACCATCAACATAAGGGGTAGGCCTTCGGTCCTCCAACATTCTCTGAAACTTCATTAGTGAACAGCCTTGGAAATAGATCATGTACGCATGAATCGTTCAAATTTATTAAATCAACACAAATCCTTATGTCTCCCTTAGTCTTATTTTCCTGTACTACCATCAAGCTCACCCATTCGGATTCTTCCATAGGTTCAATTATTCCAGCTGCAAGCATATCATAAAGCTCTTGCTTCATATTCTCCTTGTATTTTGGGTTTAGTCTATATGGTCTCTATTTTATTGGCTTTAGATCAGGCTTCAAAGTGATCCTCATTACACCCAAATCACCTACAATGCCTTTCAACTTAGAAAACTTCATCAGAAATATATATTTGTACTCATGTAGTAATTCGACAACCTTTCCTGCTATATCCTCATCCCAATAATCATTGATGCGTGCAAACTTGGCTCCACTTATGAACCTGTATTAACTTTCTTCATATTAATAGACTACAATATGTCAGGTATCTCAACATTTGGTCCTACAACCTCACACTGTCCTTCTAATTCAAGGATGTTGATGTTGCATGGATCCTCCTCACTTTCTTCCATGGTTATATTATAACATTCTAGAGAATGTTGCAATTGCACATTCCAACCAAGCTATACCCAAGTCATAGGCTCTTTTAGTATCTAAAAGGTTGCTACTTTGATCTCTTGAAGTGCATCATCTATACACTAAAACCCATATTCGAAACTAAAAGTCAGCAGGAAGCTTTCCTTCATATCATACTAGTTAGTGGTTCTATGGCATAGCTCCGTTTCCAAATACCAATTCATTGGCATTACATCCAAAGTATGATAAAATATGTGTACCCACTCTGGTAGAGGTTCTTCACCCCACGCTTTAGCCCAGTGAGACAAATGTTCTCACGGATCATCCTTACAATTATATTTCTCACTGAGCCTTGTATTTTCATAACCAAACATGAACCTCATCAATCAATGGTACTCCATCCAATCTCCTATATTATCTTTATGTGTGCCCCATCACATAGGCATAGCCGTTAAATCTATATCCAAGGCCTAGAATCATTGTTCTTCTGGTACATCCCTTTCAAAATTATCAATAAACACATTGACATCACCTATTGCATCATAATATGGAAAAGTACATACCTCGGTGGATATGCTACAAAGAGATTTTATCAGCCTTTTACAGTGCAGAGTAGAAACTTCATGCAACTGGTTTTCACAGTACTCCAATTTTTCATCTGAGTTTGAATGACATGGAATATCCTTCTCCCAGATTATCCTCCCTTCTGCGTTGGGCTTGATCCAATCCTCATTTTTCATAATTAGCTTACAGATGTGGTCAATATCTTCATCACTGTATTCTTCACGGACGAGCTCTATATATCGCACTCCTTGAGAGGGATCTAAAGGAACAACGACCCTGTTACCATTCTTTTTAAACACCATACTCCTATTCAAATTGATTAGCGCATCTATATCGAAATCCCAATCAAGTCTAAGTAGCATTGGATATGGATTGTTGTCATCCACAATCTCAATAACTTCAGAGTTTGTTACTATGCTTTCTCCTTCAATATCCACAACAAGTCCTTGTTGGGTTGTGTTATATTCTTTCCATGACTAGCCCACATAGTTAACCGGGGGGTTAGAAGGGGGGCAGAGTCCCCCCTTCATTGTGTCGATTGCATAGTAGGGGGGGGGGGGGGGTCATCTGGGCGTTTGAGGGGTGCAGGTAACCCCACTCTATGGTGTGCAGGAAATTCAGGATGAACTGGTTAGGGCCTTATGTTATTAAGGAGATTACCGATAGAGGAGTAGTAGAGATGGTCAAATTAAATGGAGAAC
Organism: Pinus taeda; assembly: GCA_000404065.3. Taxonomy (NCBI): domain Eukaryota; kingdom Viridiplantae; phylum Streptophyta; class Pinopsida; order Pinales; family Pinaceae; genus Pinus; species Pinus taeda. The sequence goes on from APFE030367262.1 coordinate 2,640, forward strand.
CCTTCCCAAGAAAGGTGAATGGCAGTCGCTTGAAGCCATACACTGGCGGTCCAGCCATGTGACTAAATGAATGTTGGGTTCCCTCTGTTGCACTAATTGCGTAGTAGGGGGGGTCACAGGGGGTTTGAGGGGTACAAGTAACCCCACTCTCAACACCCTGAAAAATTTTCTTTTTGGACCCTATATTAGGTTGGGAAAACCTACCTATGGTTTTTTGCATGATTTTTCGTACATGGTTTTGGACACGATGGTTTTAGGTCCATGGTTTTGGACACGATAGTTTTTGGTCCATGGTTTGGACGTGATGGTTTTTGGTCGATGGTATTGGATGCTTCGACATGTATAAATATGTATTGTAACATTGAAAGGAACATAATGAAAAATTAAGCTGGTAGTCCTGGTTTTGGGATCTAGGGGAAATCTATGTGTATATGTGTTTTATGTGTTATGCTCTCGCATTGTTTATTTTATTTGTTTTAGAATTCGTATGCAGGTAATTTCTGTACAGGGCTAAAACCTACATTTGGTATCAGAGTTGTTTTGGCTTTAAGGGGATGCCTTTGTTGCTGAGGGGATTCGCTCGGGCCTATGGTAGAACCTGTTCAGTGGGAGACCTGTGAGATCGATTCTGGTGGTGAAAGAGGATGGTGAGCAGTTGAAAGATAGAGATTGAGAAATTTAATGGTCAGATTTTTGAGTTATGGAAACTCAATATGGAGGATCTGTTGTTGGATAAGGATTAGTGGGTCATGGTAGATCCAGGTACTAAACCAATGGGAGTGTCTGATGAAGAATGGAAGAAGTTGGATCGGAAGGCTAAGAGAACAATATGACTGTGTGTCTTAGATTCAGTATTGTTGAATGTGTCAGGGGAAGCTATGATGAAGGCTTTGTGGGACAAGTTAGGGACTTTGTACCAATCTAAGTCTTTGGTGAATAAATTGTTCCTATAGAAAAAATTGTATAACATGAGGATGAAAGATGGAGACTCAGTGACAGAACATCTGAACACATTTAATATTGTGGTAAGTCAGTTATTATCTGTTGATATTAAAATTTTTGATGAAGATAAGTTCATCAGTTTGTTGTGTTCTCTACCAGATTCGTGGGATAGTCTAGTTATTGCAATAGGTAGCAATGCAACTGCCTTGTCGTTTGATGAAATAGTCTCATCCTTGTTGATAGAGGAGATGAGACGGAAAAATATGGAGAGACAGAATGGTGATACCTTGTCTGTACGAGGACGATCCCAGAATAGAAAAAAAAAAGTCATCAAGTGGGAGATCTAAATCTAGAGGGAGATCTAAATCTCCAGGAAAACCTGTAAAGGTGGTGTGCTGGAAATGCAGAAAGGAAGGGCACTACAAAAGGGATTGTAAATCTAAATCTCCTGACAAAGGAAAGGGATCTGATGTGCTCTTCTGCAGAGAAAAAACCACTCAATGAAGTGGAGATTGTGAACTTGCTTCTTCAAGTACACATGTAGATCATGAGGCTGGTAATTGACTCAATGAAATCCCTTCACTTCACTCCCCATAGAAGTGGTTCTTGAAATGAGAAAGATGATAGTGGTGATGTCTTCTTGGGGATGAAAAGAAGGAGAAGAATCATTGGTCGTGGAAAGTAAAGTTGAAGTTGAAAGGTGGAAGGGGTTAGAACACTTTTGGGTGTTCTACATACTTGCAGTCGCCAGAAATTGATTTCGAAGCAATAGGATATGCATGTTAAAAATAGTGTTCGAGAAGGATACCTGCAAAATGGTTTGGGAGCATTGGTGATCAGGGTTTAGATTGGAACTCTGTACAACATGCAAGGTAGAAACTGTTCCTTGATGGGGAAAAAATTCTAGGTTCCTGAAAGTGGAGTAGAAACTAGTGGTCTCTAGAGAGAAGACCATGCTGTGGCATCAAAGGAATTAGACATATTGGAGAGAAGGGCCTTCTAATACTTCATGGTAAAGGTATGGTAGAAGGTATGAGTAATAGCTCTCTGGATTTTTATTTCTATGAAAATTGTGTATATGGGAAGTAGAATCAGGTGAGTTCCCCCTCTAGTGGTAAGAGGGTCAAACATATATTAGAGCTTGTGCACAGTGATGTGTTTGGACCTGTGAAGGTTCCATCACTGGGTAAGTCTATGTACTATGATTCATTTATAAATGATTTCTCAAGGATTACATGGATATACTTCCTTAAGAAGAAATTTGAAGTCTTTGACAGGTTTAATGATTTTAAGGCTCTGGTGGAAAAGAAAATAGAGAAGAAGATAAAGGTGTTGAGGACATATAATGGTGGAGAGTTTTGCAGTAAGGAATTTGAAGAATTCTGTAAGAAGTAAGGAAAGGGCAAGAAGCATGCTCAGTGGTGCCGGGTTAGGATAGGAATTCTGGGTAGAGGCGGTGGAGACAACATGTTGCCTAGTCAACAGATCACCTTCATTTGCGTTGGAGGATAAGAATCCACAAGAGGTATGGATTGGTAAGAAACTCTCTCTTTCACATCTGAGGATATTTGGATGTGATGCATATGTACATGTTCCAAAGTAGAAAAGAACCAATTTAGATAGTAAATATGAAAAGTGCATGTTTATTGGGTATAAGGATGGTTTCAAGGGTTATAAGCTTTGGAACCCTGTAACAAGGAAGGTTGTGTCTAGCTGAGATGTGGTATTCAGAGAGGTGAAAGATGTTATTAAACATGAGGTCCAACCAAAGGAACCTGAGAAGATAGATTTTGAGCTAAAGGAGGAAGAATCATACTCTACAGCAAAGGAGGAACCAGAATATGAAGAGCCACAAACTCCGGGTGTGAGAATATCAGTTCGACAAAGAAGGTAGCCAGAAAGGTATAGTCCATCTACTTTCTGTTCAAATTTTTCTTTATCTATCACTGATGATGATCTAAAAACTGTGAAGGAAGCAATAGATTCAGAGGATGGAAAACTCTAGGAAGAGGCCATGGTTGATGAAATGGCATATCTGCACAAAAATGAGGCTTGGGATCTGGTGGAGTTGCCGGCTAGAAGGAAACCCATTGGTAGCAAATGGGTGTTCAAGAAGAAGACAAATGTAGAAGGAAAGGTGGAGAAATACAAAGCTCAGTTGGTAGCAAAAGGTTATTCGCAGGTGCCAGGAATTGATTTTGGTGATAATTTTTCTCCTGTTGCCAAGGTAGCTTCTATTAGATTTTTTTTATTTGTTGCTGCTACTTTTGATTTTGAGGTAGAACAGATGGATGTGAAGACAACATTTCCTCATGAGGATTTGGAAGAGGAGATCTACATGAAGCAACCTGAAGGTTTTGCGGTGAAGGGTAAGAGATAACTGGTATGCAAGTTAAAGAAGCTTTTGTATGTGCTAGAATAGTCACCAAGGACGTGGTATCAGAAATTTGATAATTTTTTAGAGGGACTTGGCTTCAACAGAAGCAAAGAAGATCATTGTGTGTATTTTAAATTAATTGGTGATCGTGTTATTTATTTGGTCTTGTATGTGTATGATATGTTGCTGGTTGGAAATGAAAAAGAAATTATCTAAGATTTGAAGACCCATTTGTCCTCCAAATTCGACATGAAAGATCTTGGTGCTGCAAACTATATTTTGGGCATGGAAATTAAAAGAGACCGGACAAAGAGGAATCTTTGGTTAAACCAGAGGAAGTATGTCGAGACAATATTGCAGAGGTTTAATATGCAGGATAGTAAACCGATGAAGGTTCCTATTCTTGTAGGTGTAAAGTTATCTACTGAACAATGTTCCAAGACATAAGAAGTGGAAGAGGACATGTCCAGTGTTCCATACACAAGTGCAGTCGATAGTTTGATGTATGCAATGGTCTGTACTAGACTAGAAATTGGACGTGCAGTGGGAGTAGTGAGCACGTTTATGTCAAAACTAGGGAAGAAGCACTAGACAACAGTGAAGCGGGTTTTCAGGTATACCTTTGGAGCAAAATATATCAAAATAGAAGACCTTGGAGAAATTTTTTTGAAGAGTACCTATAAGCTACTCTTGGTGATCCTTAGAGAGTATATTGGGGTAGATTTTTGAAGACATTTATGAAGATCCGAGGTAACTTGTTGGAAGACTTCATTGTATACTTGAAGTAGCTTGTTGAAAGACTTATTAGAAGACATGGAGCCCACTTGATCATCCTTGAAGCAGAATTGAAGAGTTGCTAGTTTGTTAAGATAGTCTTAGAGTATACATCCTTGCCCTTGGAGCTGACTTTGAAGATTTGTCAAGATCCTTGAAGACCATCATGCACTAGCCATCATGAGGTGACATGGGAGAAATTGTTTGGGTACCATGAATAACATCGTGTACACCTTAATGTGTAGATCAAGGTTTCCATTGATGATGTGATGTGAAGACTAAGTGAAGGCATTACTGAACATTGACATTGCTCGGTGAAGAAAACATTGAGAGTTGTGAAGTACAGCTAAACATATCTCGATGAAGTAAAGAAAGGGTTGGAACCCAAGAGTTCGGATCCTCGAAAATACAATTTTTTTTCGTTGGAGGATAGGGTTGGAGCCCTAGAGTATCAGAATCATTAAGAAACCAGGTCAGAGCCTGAACCACATATATAGGATTGGAGCCCTTGAGTTTGGGGCCTCAAAATTGACAAGGTTGGATCCTTGGAAGTCGAAGTTGGCGCTTGGAAAATACAGGTTGGAGCTTGGGAGTTTGAAGATAGGTTTCTTCACCTAGGGTTGGAACCCTACATATATTTTACTTGATTTATTGAAGAAATTAATAAAATTATTTATTCTTATTATTCAATTTGTGTTCTAAATATAAGTGATCTAACTAGTAAAAATAACAATTGAAAATAAATATTGATTCACACCCCTCTCGGTATTTCCAACAGTATTGGCATAGATTCATACCAGTACACATGAACCCACTTGTAGAAAGCTACAACCTTCTCTGGTTCTCTAGCACCCATTGGAAGGGAGATCCAACCCACTGACCTCATTTATCAACACCCATTGGAAGGTAGCTCCAACCCCCTGATCAGATTCACTAGCTACCATTAGAAGGAAGCTTTGAGCTCCTCACTGAAGACTTCAACCCTCAGCACCTATGTGTACCATGTTTCATAATATCTCATACTTGATCCACGTGATCCAAAATATCAAACCTATAGGCCACTTTTCATCATATTTTCATACTAGACCCACTACCATCATTTAACCCTAATATCAAATAACAATATTGAAACCAATCACTGTATCAAATCACTTAATCACTGAACTAAGAAGATCACTGAATTTGTACCACTTCTTACAATTGAATCAAACCAAACCATAACATTTATAAACCATAAGATACATCAATATACCAAGCCAAGCATTGTTACCCATCACAGAATCCAGCTGCTGCTATTGCAAAACCATGATCAAACATATGTCAAAATATATATGCTACTATTCTAAGTCATACTCGCATATGTACGCGCTTGCTCTTAAGAAAACCTATGTACATATCTCAAAGTACTGAACAACTGATTCTAAATCACTATCACACTGAATCAATTTCTAAATCAAATGCTGAAACCATCACAAACAACTGAACAAAATGCAGATCATCACATAGTAACATCATTTCTAGTCAAAATATCATTCCATAAACAACTCAACCCAACCATAATTGTCAAACAAAAATTATCATGAGAGAGACATCATTGACGGATAGCAAGAAACATTACATAATTGATCAGACATCACTAATAGCTCATACTACAAAACCCTAGCATATGTTAAGAAGCATATATGTGTATGTACACGCTTATCATTCAACACACTTGTGTACATATTTGTCCATACTGTAGAATATATACACGACTACCTAGTAGAGGATCTGTGTACGTATACGACTTATCAATGTCAAACTCATGTACATATCTATAATCACTGAGACATACCTTCGCTACAACACAATGTCTCTAAAACCCAAATCTCGGCATGAAAACTGTTACAGACACACATCATAATGTTATCATCATAGATATATCAAACCATAAACAAATAATTCAATATGTGTTCATTTAATATCTACTAGGTATGATCCATCTCCATGCTCCCTGGTGCACACCTATTTCATATCAAAGTAGTCATCAATAATCCATCATATGCACATGCTTAACACTTGATCTCCATCTCCTTATATAGTATAAGTCTTAGCCAATAATTTATGCTAATCCCATAGTAATTATGATGGTTTTATTTGACAAGATCAAATGTTATATACCTAGGGGGGATAATATGGGGTACCAAGGGAGGTACCCAAGGTAATAATGTAATAATGGGATGGGCCATAGTAATAAATAAGGTGGTTAACCCATGTCATGTAAGGGACCACAAGTATTTAATAATAATGTAAGAGGCCATGGTATTAGTTGATGGTATGAGGAAACCATGGTAATGATGCATGGTATTGTATGTATGAGGCCTATATAGAGGCTAGAGAATCCACATTGAAGGACATGAAGAGAAGTATTATTGTATGAACAGGCATATGGTTTGTGGAGAGTTCTCCTTCCTTAAGGAGTGAATGTATGGTGTTGCCCTACCTTAAGGGTTTGATAATAAAGAATCATTTCATATCATTTATGGGTTTATTTGCATTGTCTTATATTTTCATATCAGATCTATAATATTTCTGAGTTAGATCTACAACATCAAATATCCATTATTGCGCTCATTACTATGGGCCAATAACATGGTAAAGACCCATGTTATTCATAATACCATGGTACAAAAACTATACACGACTTATCTTCATCATACCTGTGTATGTACACGGATTTTCTTCACAGGACCCACATATAATTTCCAAAACTTTACTTTTATCATTCCTCTGACTCTGAACTGATATTCCTATTGGCATTATGATGTATGTGTTGTACTTGATGGCAACCCACTCATAGAAGAACAATTCTCTTATACACAACTAGATGAGTCTTCAGAAGAAATAGAAGATGTGACAAAATACATGGGATGCAGGACAAAGGAATCAGATGACAAATTATAGTGCAACAATGTTATTTTTGGGTTCTACAGGTGCACTGTGCAAAAGGTGCGGACATTGGCAGGTTGCACAGGGGCGCCTCTCATAACATGCGGATATGTTCACATGCGTTCTGAACAAAAAGTGCAAACCTAAAATGCACGGAATTTCATGAGAGAAAAATGCGCATGTGGAAAATATTATGTTTGGACCATGGTATTTAGTTCGATGTTTTTGATTCTATGGTTTTGGTCCGTGGTTTTGCATATAAAATATTGAACCCAAGTTTTGGATCCCTAGTATTGGATCTCTGTGGTTTTGATCCATGGTTTGAAAAAAGCCTAGACTATAAAAAGGGAAGGAGATCTTTTGGCCTGTCAACTTGTGTGTGTTGAATATCTTAAGAGTAAGATCTAAAATTCTGGTGATCAATTTGTGAGTGATAGCTGGATCTGAACCTGAGCATTATAAGGCGGATCTACTGATGGGTCGAGATCTCTTTGGTGTATGATTAGATCTATGAATCTGACCGTCTGGGGTATAATTGAGGACTGATAAAGTGTCTGTACACAGAGGTCCGCAGGCGAGATTTGGCGCAGGTGCGCAAGCCAGAAAATATATCAGAAGCAGAGGTGTGTAGTCCAGTTGATAGCGTAGGTGCGTAGGTGCACATAACATAAGACACAACAGGTGTGGAGGTGCGCAGAACAGAAGACAGAGCAAGTGCAGAAGTGCATAGGCTCGACATAGCGAAAGTGCAGATCTCAAGACTCCCAAAACACTTTCCTCATAATTCCCAAAACATTGTTACTAGGTTACTTCAATGAATGCCATAATCATGTCATTTGTCAGTATTCTCAATACAATAGTTCCAAGTTGAGTAATTCACAAAATCTTTGTTATTACTTCTATTATCAACCTTAATACTTAAGTTATGTATAACAACCCAAACTTAGAAAAATTCAATTATTGACTTCTCCATAGGTTGTGAAGGTCTAGAATAAGACCTCCACCACATATTATGCAATTGTAAGCCCTTGTCCACAGGTTTGGTATACCAAAGTCTTGAGGCTAGTGATTCTGAGCTTTATATTTCCACAAATCCTCCACAGGTGGGTGCACTAGATCCAAACTTGAATCATTCCAAATGTTGTAGTTTTAAGCTTGAAAGGGATTTTTGTAAGTCTATCCAAGACAATTCAGGTGATTGTCCGACCTCCCACAGATTCACCACAGTTCCACGGAGATTATCACAGGTCCGAAGGTTTTGAGCATAGGACTGAGGTAAGGTGTAGTTTTTAGATAAAGTCCCAAGGCCTTATTACTTGTTCTTTGTCCAAAAAATATGTACTAAGTCTTAGTTGTTTACCACAGGACTTAGCCAAAAAAAAAGGAGTTGTATGAATGAAACTGTCTGCTAGCTTGAGTTTCTGCACAGTTCAAATTGCTTCACATAATGCTACTTCTACGACTAGAAGATAGTGCTTTGTACTAGGCCTCTTGTCCCTTCAACAATTCTCCAGGTTCTGCAATTCCGAGCCACATAGATCTGAAGATATTAATGTAGGTCTAAGGTATTTATTACCATAGATGGCTGCTAAAATAATTTGTTGTCCAACTTTGAGAAGGAATAACTGAAACAAACAACTCTTAAGTCCTCCTCTTCTCGTTGTTCTGTGTTTTTCAGATTCTCTTCACTAAAATTGAGTACTAATATGAGGTGTCCAAACTCATATTAATACTTGTTTAACATTAATATAAATGGATGTGTCTTATGGAGCAAGGCCAACACGAAAGACTGAGTGTAGGTCGGCTAGCTTTAAAAATTGTATATATTAACCTAAAAAATTAATTTCTCTTAAAATTATAGGAGTTTAGAGGAAAGTGAGGGCTCATTATAAAGAGGAAAGAGTTCTCTACAAGATAATCAAGGAGTCATAATGAAATTATGTCTTCAAGATGTCAAAAATTAATTTTCTTTATGATTGTCTGGAATTTTTAGTGCATACCTTTAGATGATAGTTTTTGAGTTTTTAGTGCAGGCATTGAGGATTTAGGATTCTTCATGTATACGGTTAGAGTATTTTTATTAGGGATTCAATTATGTTCCTCAATCATAATCCATTGTCATCAAGTGTGTCATTATGTGGTATCCAACCATTGTCCATTTGTAAAAATTGGTGTCATTATGTGGTCATCAAGTGTAAACATTCATGTCATCAAGTACTTGAATAGTTTTCATCAAGTATCATCATCCATTTCATCAAGTGTGTGACCATTGCCTTTAAGAGTGCTCATATTTGGTCCTAGAGCAAGTCTTGTTCAATAGAGGGCTTGTTATAATGAGGATTTTCATCAAGCAAGGACATCCTATTATTATGGCAAGGGCTTGTATACATAATTTTCACTTAGGGATTATACATCAATATTCATGCTTAGGGCATCATGGGCATCTTAGAGTTATTCATTAATGGCTTGAAATCTTCATAATGTAAGGGAAACCTTAGCACTTGGGATTTTTATGAGGTTCATTTATCACAAGAATATTTTCCATCTCCAATAATGTCATATTGATATCAATGACAATCTTGACCAACTGTCGTACCTTTGTCATTGATGGCAATATTATTTCCCTCTCAACATTCTATACCTCTTTGAAATCAATGGAAAATGGTGTACCCAAGTACCCCCCCAACAAATTGGTTCTCTTCATCGTATTTTCTTCATCAATCATAGTTCTGCATAGATAAGTTACTCCCCTGTCATTGTTCTCTTTTTTTAATGTGCTTTCTCCCCTTAAGCCTCTACATAAACTCCTCTAGATTATTTAGACATGAAAGATTGCTGCCTTTAGATCACATAGAAGACATGAGTAAAGAATTTGGTTATTTAATGGAGATTATCTTTTAATATTGTGCATGTGTGATTCATCAAAGGTTCATAGCACCCTTTCTCGGATAGCTTCTGCATGAATGATCACAAGATCCCCCTAACTATATGCACAGTCTCCATTTTGGTAGAGTCTCATTATAAAAAACTTGGGATATCAGATATTGATGTCTTCATCAAATCAACGTGTTGTTGGCTAGAGTGTCCAAGAGAATTTCAAATCCAATTTGCTTCTTTCTCCATATTTGTGTAACTTTCTTCTTTGGCTTGGTTGTCATGATTCTAGCTTGTGTAGGGACCCAAGTCAAGCTAAAATCACGTGCCATATGTCCAATGTTATGGAAATTGAAGCACTCCATCTTGTTTATGATTGAGTAATCATGAATTCTTCTTAGAAAATTGCTTCTAGGAGATTTATGGGGACCATTAAATTTTTCTTTGTGATAAGCCCTACAATATTTTGTCATGTGCCCACAATTTGTACAAGAATAGAAATAACCAAAAAATATACTTTGGTACCTGGGAGATGAATATTTCCATGATGTATCTTGAAGTCTTTTTTCCTTGGGATTCTTTGACGATATTCATTGCCTTTTGTGTTCTTGATACCATCTCCATGTCTCCTTGGAGTAGGATTTATTCCATATTTGACTTGACTCTTCGCCTTGCCTTTGCTAGAACTAGGAGCATCAACATTTCTTTCTGGCTTCCTCACATCCTTGTTGTTTGAAGAATTATCACTCCTTCTTGAAGATTCACCTACATAGCCAATACCTGATTTATCAAGGGGAAACCTTTGATGACTTAGGAGGTAATCTAGGGTTTGAGAACTTTTCAAGTTCTTATTTAGCAAGTAAACTTCCTTTTTAAGAAAGACAATTTCTTCCCTCATTTCCTTGCATTCTTCATCCTTATTTGATATAATGATATCCATTTCTTCCTTCATATTGGTTGTTTCACATGATTGGGCCTTAAGATAAGTGATTTCTGATATTAACTTGGTGATGCATCATCCTTTTCTTCTAGTTGGAATGCCATGGTGTTTCTTTCATTTTCTGCTTCATCATCTTGTCCTGCTATGAGTTCCAAGGCTTCTATCACCTATCAGCTCCTTGTGCTTGTTTCCTTGCTTCTTATAGTTGAGATCTAAGGGAGGAGACCTCTTCCTTGTATTGACCAATATCTACTTCAAGTCTTTTTAAACTCTTAAGTCTTTGTTCAAGTGGATTAATAAAGTTTCTTCCCTTTTCTTTTCCTTATCCAATTGATTTGTCATGGATATGACTTATTCATGATGCTTTCTTTTGTTTTGATTAAATTCATCCTTAATCTTGGTGAGATATTCATTTCTTTCTTATACTTGAAGCTTGAAAAGGTCAACTTCTTTCCTTATCTTTTCCTAGCCACCATCTTGTGCCTTCTTCTTAAGTTCCTCATTTTCCTTTTTCAAACTGTTAATCTCTTCCATGGCAGCTAAGGTTAGTAAAGAGATCTTCTTCAAAGTGTTATTTACTTTCTTCTTCTTCTAGGTATATTATGGCCTTGATGTCATCACTCTTATTTTCAACTTCCTTGATGGGTTATGGATTTCCTTCTTAATTTCGATCATCTTTTTAACTAGAGGTCATGGTCAATGCTCCTTTTTTGTGAAGGTCATGAAGTTTGTCCCATATATATTTTGCTGACAAAAATTTCTTCGAATTGGCCTTTATAGAATCTGTTTGCCCATTAAAAATTCCCTTCATTGCTTTTGCATTGTACTCTTTGGATTCTCAATTCATAATGTTATTAGTAATCACTAATTCCCATAATTCAACACCTTTATCCATTAGGAAATTCCTCATTCTCACCTTTCATATATCAAAGTTTCCATTGAACAATGGAACTTTCCCAATTTGATTGCCTTTAGCTATCATGGTTGAGGAAGAGACATCTTTAGAAGGATTCAAGTCTTTCTTCCTTGCCTTTGTCATTTTTGTTCTAAGGATCAAACTTCAAGTTTTTAGGCTTTGTGTGAAGGTACTCGCTCTGATACCAATTGTTGGAAATAATGAGAGGGAGGTGAATTAGTATTTCTTTTCAATTGTTACTTTTACCAGTTAGATCACTTATATTTAGAACACAAAATGAACAATAAGAATAAATTATTTTATTAATTTATTCAATAAATCAAGTACAATATATGTAGGGCTCCAACCCTAGGTGAAGACACTGATCTTTAACCTCCCAGGCTCAACCCTGTATTTTCCAAGCACCGACTTGGATTTCCAAGGCTCCAACCTTGTCAATTTTGAGGCACAAACCTCAAGGGCTCCAACCCTATATATCTGGTTTAGGCTCTGACCTAGTTTCTTGAAGACTCTGATCCTCTAGGCCTCCAACCCTATCCTCCAAGGCACCAACCTTGTCTTTTTGAGGCCCCAAACTCTTGGGCCCCAACCCTTTCTTTACTTCATCAAGATATGTTTAGTTGTACTTCATAGATCTCAATGTCTTATTAACCTAGCCTTATCAATCTTTAGTAATGCCTTCATTTAGTCTCCACGTCACGTCATCAATGAAAATCTTGATCTTCACATTAAGGTGTCTCCATTTTTATTCATGGTACCCAAAACATTTCTCCAATGTCACCCCATGATGGCTAGTACATCATGGTCTTCAAGGATCTTCATAAATCTGCAAAGTCTGCTCCAAGGGAAAGGATGTGTACTCTAAGACTATCTTAACAAACTCTCAACTATTCAAATTCTACATCAAGGATGATCAAGTGTGCTCCAAGTCTACTAAGACGTCGTTCAACAAGCTACATCAGGTATACTATGATGTCTTCCAACAAGAAGCTTCAGATCTACACAAAAGTCTTCAAAAGTATACCCCAATATACTCTCCAAGGATCACCAAGAGCATATTAAAGGAACTCTCCAAAACATTTTCTCCAGGGTCTTCTATTATGATATATTTCGCTCCAAAGTGCCTTAAAATATCTCTCAAGAATCCCAAAATACTTTCCTCAAAATTCCCAAAAAATTGTTACTAGGTTTCTTCAAAGAATGCCATAATCATGTCATTTATCAATCTTCTCAATATAATAGTTCCATGCTAAGTAATTCAAAAGATATTTTCTATTACTTATATTATCAAAATTAAGACTTAAGTTATGTATAGAAACCTAGACATAGCATAAGTAAATGATTAACTTGTCCACAGGTCGTGAAGGTCTAGAATAAGACATCCACCACAAATTCTGCAATTGTAAGTCCTTGTCCATAGGTCTGGTATAACATAGCTACGAGGCTAGTGATTCTGAGCTTTAGATTTCCACAAATCTATCCTCCATTGGTGGGTGCACTAGAACCGAACTTGAATCTTTCCAAATGTTTTATTTTCGAGCTTGAAAGGGATTTTTGTAAGTCCGTCAAAGCCAATTCAGGTGATTTTCTAACCTCCCATAGATTTACCACAGTTCCACAGAGATTATCATAGGTCTGAAGGTTTTGAGCATAGGTTCGAGGTAAGGTGTTGTTTGTAGTTAATGGTCCAAGGCCTTATTACTTGTTCTCGGTCCAAAAAATATGTACTAAGTCTAAGTTGTTTACCACAAGACTTAGCCCAAAACAAATGAATTGTATTATTGTGATGGTCTGTTAGTCTGAGTTTTTGTACAGTTCAAACTGCTTCAGGTAAAGTTGCTTTTGTGGCTAGAAGAGAGGGCCTTATAATAGGCCCCTTGGCCCTTAAACAATCCTCCATGGTTATGCGATTCCGGGCCATGCAGATCTGAAGAGATTTTTGTAGGTCCGAGGTCTTTATTACCATAGATGACTGCCAAAATACGTTGTTGTCCGACTTTGAGAAGGAATAACCCAAACAAATAGCTCTGAAGTCCTCCTCTCCTCATTGTTCTATGTTTTTTAGATGCTCTTCACCCAAATTGACTGCTAAAATCAAGTTTCCTAACTCATATTAATACTGGTTTCACTTTAAGATGAATGGACGTGTCTTATGGAGGGAGGCCGACAAGACAAATTGAGTGTAGGTCGGCTAACTTTACAAATTGGATATATTAATTTGAAAAGTTAATTCCTCTTAGACTACTAGGAGTTAGGAGGCAAGTGAGGGCTCATTAGAAAGAGGAAAGAATCCTACACAAGATAGTCAAGGAGTCATAATGAAATTATGTCTTCAAGATGTAAAAAATTAATTTTATTTATGATTGTCTGGAATCATTATTGCAGACCTTGGGATGACAGTTTTCGAGTTTTTAGTGTAGGCATTAGGGATATAGGATTTGTCATGTATAAGGTTAGGGTATTTTTATTAGGGGTTCAAGTATGGTCTTTAATCATCATTCATTGTAATAGAGTGTGTAATTATGTGGTATCCAACGATCATCCATGTGTAAACCTTGATATCATTATATGGTCATCAAGTCCTTGAATAATGTTCATCGAGTGTCATCATCCATGTCATCAAGTGTGTCACCATGACCTTTAAAAGTGCTCATATTTGGTCATAGAGAAAGTGTTCTTCAATACATGGCTTATCATCATGAGGGTTTTCATTAAGCAAGGACATCATATTATTAGGGAAAGGGCTTGTATACATAATTTTCACTTAGGGATTATACATCAATATTCATTCTTGGTGCATCATGGGCATATTAGACTTCTTTATTAATGGCTTGAAATATTCATAATGTAAGGGAAAGCTTAGAAGCTAGGTTTTGTATGAGGTTCATGTCGCACAAGAATATTTTCCATCTCCAATAATGTCAAATTGACATCAATGAGAACCTTGACCAACAAGTACAATATTGGAAGATGTTTTCCTTTATAATAAAATATGAGGACAAAGATGAAGACAAAGATTTCAACAATGGTGGTTTTATCTCACATTGGGTTTAAAACCTAAAGATCCTGGTGTCCTCATATTTTGATGTGTTTCTTATGTGCGGTGGCTTATTCTCTTCTTAGTGCTCATGGTTGCTGTTCAATTAAAGGCTAATGAAGTAATGACATACTGGTTAAACTAGAACAGATGATGAAATATATAAAAATTTATCCAACTAGGTATATGTTGTTTCCCTTCTGTTAGCGCTTGAAATTTCACCTCAGGCTGAAAAAGGTAAACTCCAAGGCAACATCAAACCACTTAGCCTCGTAGTTAGCCCTACGGGGTAGGAGAGGGCTCTCTCCGGTCTATCTCGGCAAAGATCTTCAACGGGCAGAGATAACCAATAAAGAACACTGATTTTAGGCTAGTAAACTGATAAAAAAGGTTTGATTTGGGATTTTAGGGTTTTGGTGATGACCAATGGACGGGAGCTGATATGGAAATTTACAAGGTGTAGGGGTATGTACAGCAGGTATAGAATCAGTCTTGGTCTTTTGAGGTTCATCAATCTGAATATGGTCATCACAAAATTTAGAAGAAAGGTCTTGATCAAGCTCAAAGGTATGCAAATCTTTGGTATTCACAATCTTCAAAGGGAAAGAATCAACTGCAGTCCGAGGATCTCTTCTCAAATACAGTATACTTTGCAAAGCCTTCTTAACATTCTTAGGAAAAGAGAAGGAATAATTTATGACAAAGAACAAAATGTCTTGGATGTAATTCCAACTTGAATACCTGATCTGTCCATGTTGTCCTTTCATGTTTTTGCTGGTCGGGATCATCCTCCAGTGGAGTCTTTGGATCTGATCTCGAAAATGATTTAGAGTCGTCAGGTGAATGATTTCAGCCTTGCCAGTGTCTGATCATTTTCCACCATCAACAATCAGATCTAAACTTAATACATGTACTGGGGCAATCAACAAGTTAAATTTCACGTTTACAAGCTAGACCGGAGATTGACTGAAGCATCGTTTATCTACTTTCGCTAATGCAAAGCAAAAGAAGTTTCGAAGGCTACCTGGCATAACTTCAGGCTCCCTTTATAGCTTATAAAACAAATGACATCAACAAGCAAACCATTTTTTCTTCCCCAATATGGTCGCCACTATGTTAGCGCTTGAAATTTCACCTTAGGCTGAAAAAGGTAAACTCCAAGGCAACATCAAACCACTTAGCCTCGTACTTAGCCCTACGGGGTAGGAGAGGGCTCTCTCCGGTCTATCTCGGCAAAGATCTTCAACGGGCAGAGATAACCAATAAAGAACACTGATTTTAGGCTAGTAAACTGATAAAAA